>VZQC01014993.1:0-196768 GCA_009823505.1 Rhizomys pruinosus
AAAATCCTTAAAGCCACAAGAGAAAAACAACAAGTGACCTATAAGGGGAAACCTACCAGAATTACAACTGACTTCTCAGTGCAAACTATGAAAGCAAGAAGAACATGGAACAAAGCATTACCAGTGTTAAAGGACAATAGATGCCAACCCAGGTTACTACACCCAGCAAAAATGTCATTTATAGTTGAATGAGAGAGAAAAACCTTCCATGACATAAACAAGATGAAAGAATACATGTCCAGATAACCAACCCTTCAGAGAATACTTGAAACAATTCAAAGGACAGAAGAAAGGAGCAACCTTCCCCAGGCACCTAGAAAGAGAAATCAATAAAAGCATAACTGCAGAAGTAGAAACCTAAACCCAAACCACAAATGGATATCAAGGCAAAAGGAAGCAACACAAACCTATCAGTCATAGCCTTAAATACTAATGGATTAAATTCCCCAACCAAAAGACATAGACTGGGAGACTGGATTAGGAAACAGAATCCATCAATATGCTTTCTACAAGAAACACATCTTACCTTCAAGGACAGACACCACCTTAAAGTGAAAGGTTGGGAAAAAAATATTCCAAGCAAATGGTACCAAAAAGAAAGCAGGTGTTGCAATTTTTATATCAGACAAAATAGACTTAAAAGTAAAAGAAATCAGAAGAGACAAAGAAGGCAATTACATTTTTATCAAAAGAACAATTCACCAAGAAGATTTCACAATTATGAATATATATGCCCCAAACTCTGGTGCACCAAACTTTATAAAGACAATTCTCCTGGACTACAAGTCACACACTAACCCCAGTACACTCATAGTAGGGGACTTCAATACCCCACTGAGCCCTTTGGACAGGTCAACAGGACAAAGAATAAACAGAGAGACATCATAGACCTCATAGACCTCTACCGAATATTCTACCCTAATACCAGAGAATACACTTTCTACTCAGCACCCCATGGAACATTCTCCAAAATTGACCACATACTGGGACACAGAAGAAACCTCCACAAATACAAAAAGATTGCAATAATTTCATGCTGACCCTCAGCAGCAACTCTGAACTCTTTGGACAGGTCAACAGGACAAAGAATAAACAGAGAGACATCATGGACCTCATAGACCTCTACCGAATATTCCACCCTAATACCAGAGAATACACTTTCTACTCAGCACCCCACGGAACATTCTCCAAAATCGACCACATACTGNGTGGTAACAGCCACCATTTGTCAGGGGACAGGTTCAGGCTCCTGTGCTTTCCTAGCATGTGCACATCTTGGGGGTGGGGGACTGAAGGCTGCAAAAGTCACCTCTGTCCCCTGCCATCTAGCTATATCTGCAGAGCAAAACTCAGGAGCATAGTCTTACACCTGTAGGAGCCTCCCTGTACTCCGAGCATGTTCTCTTGTTCCCTCAGCATCTTCTGCAGGGGAGAGGGCAGAGGTAAGTGTCTGACAGTTCTCCACAGGGAGGAACTTGAGCCTTCGTGGCCCTGGAGTCTCCCCAAAGCCACAGGCCAGGGCTGGAGTTCCTAACTATACCCACAGCTCTATTTTATAAGAGCCTTCGTAGCAATGGCCAACCTCCCGCCATTGTTTTATGTACATTATTAGAACCTTGAACCTTGGTTCAGTGAGGCGGTAGGAAAATGGCAGCGAGGCAGTTGAAGATCAGAGGGGTCGCTCCCTTCCCCAGGCCACATACACTTAATTGACAGGAGGGTTTGTTCCCAAACCAGGCGTGGGTGGGTGCTTCCTCCAAGCCCACTAGCACATTCCATGCTGGGCTCTGCCTGCCCCATTGCTGCAGAAGTGTGGGGGAGAAGTGGAAGGTTTCCCAGCCCTGTGGTACTCTGACGATATCCTGAGGGATGTACGCAGATGCTTGGAGCAGAGCCAGGCCCTGGAGACCCCACTGGGAAGGAGTGGCTATGCCCTGGGATCCTGGCGGGGGGGTGGTGCTGCAAAGAGGAGGTGTCCTCTCTTGGTTGAAGGGTGTGTGGGCCAGGCAGACGGAGAGGGCAGGAGGGCTGTAGCGCCTCGGAGAGCACAGCCTGAGCAGCTGCCTGGGAAGCCGTGTTTGTGTTGGCTGTGCTGCCGCCCAGCCCAGCCATTTCCAGGTTGGATGGCTGTGTGATGCGGAATGTAGGTCAGTGGGTTTAAGCAAACACCTCCTGAACTCTGCGTCTATTTGAGTGTGAGGAGGGGCAAGACCGGCTGCCCCAGAGTCTGTGAGTAGAATATCATCTCTGGTTTGAAACTGCAGAGTCATCAGTTGTCAGCTACTTGGGTGGGGGTGGGACACTAGCCCTCCCTGTGCAGCAAGCTCAGATACCCCCAAGAACCCAGTAGGAAGGCAGAGCCAGGTATTGGCCAGGGCAGGAAACAGCAGAGGCGGAAACGAGGGGGTGAAACTGGTGTGTGGGAAGCACCACAGACCAGAGGCCCCAGGATGGAAGACCTCAGTCAGTCACAGAGACAAAGTGGACCTCCCCCTCCCCCGGAGTCTGGGGCCTGAACACGCATGCAACCCTGGGGTAGGTCCTGTGGGCCCACGTGTGTGAACGCGTGGAGAATATGCACCTGCCTACAGTGAGAGATGCTCCGAACTGAACCCCAGATGTCGGAACCCTAAGAGGCCTCGCTGTGTCTGCAGAGTTTTGCAATCCTCTGTTCTCTGCTACAGCTCTAGAGTCACACAGCCACCAGCCGATTTCTAGACACATCCTGGGTGGCCTCAGGACCCGGCCAGAACTGTCACTAAACAGGGAGCAGAAGGAGACCTCCTAGCTGCTTGTCACCAAGGATGATGACACTCCCCACCTGACCTGGGTGCCACACCAGCTGGTGCTGCAGTGTTTGTGGTCCTCAGCAAGGTGACCTTGCTGGCGGGAGCCCCAGAAACTCTGAGGGACACAGAGTGGAAAGCACTCATTGTAGCCAGCGCTGACTGGGGCCACAAACAAGGCTCCCTCTTGTGCTCCAGAGGGCCGTGGAGCCCTCCACCTGCTGGTGGGGGTGTGGGAGCAGCTGGGGCCCTGGGAGTCTCTGTCCTCTCATTGCATACTGAGGTCATTACACTACCCTCTCGGGATCCCAGCGACCCTGTCCGTGACCAGAGCTCTGGTGCTGGAGGCTCAAGACGCAAGCAGGTCCCGCTCTGGGCAGGACCTTTGTCTGCTTGGGACCCACAGAAGTCCCAGAATGGGGCTCCCTCTGTCCCCTTCACCTTTGTGGTAAAGGATTTCTTGGCTCTAGATGCTGGTGCCCTCATGAACCGCCTTCCTGAGGAACTGCCCAGTGTGCCTGAGCCTCCGTGGGAGGCCTGACCTACTTCCTGCACTGGAGTAATTAATGGGATAGGAGAGCAGCCTCAGAGAGCCAGGTCCCCAGCAGCAGCACACACTGGCCACTTACAGCACATTATTTCTGTGTGAAGAGCCCTCAGGGCGTCCCACTTGCAGGTCAGCAGGCATGGAGGCCACTGTGGCCTGCTCTGTATTTACTAAGAAAACACATCTCCTCATCTGCTCTTACACTTAATATTTGACAGCAGTCCCTACCAGAACAAGGGGTGTTTTCAATGGGGGAGGCTTTCTTCTGAGTGCCAGGAGCCACGGATCACAAGCCTCTCGCTGGAGCTGCCTTTCTTCCCTCTGGGTGGGAGGCAATAGTTGTGCCAGTTGGGGGGAGGGAGACAGCCTGGCCAGAGGTCAGTGCCAGGGTGCTCCTCCCTACCCAGGAGGGGTACACCTCCAGCCCTGACCACTGAACCACCCTGCCTCCCCTCCTCAAGACCTGCCCTTAGCATGCAGTCCACCAGAGACCTCACCCAATTACCAGTATCTACTGTGCACACACCACGAGCCGACCTTCCTTCCAGGAACTTGGGCAACCCCTGAAGACAGGGATCTGACCTCAGTTTATGTTCTGAGAGCAAAGAGCATAAAGGAGCCATGGGTGTGCTGTAAGGGGGGAGCTGGAGGGACAGGAGATCGAGCACGGAGAAGGGCAGCTGCGGGCAGCATGGTGGACAGGCTGGGAGTAGGCCTGGGAGGCGGCATGGGCGGAGGCCTGAAGGACGGAGTGAAGCTCAGGTGTGAACATCTGGGAGGAGCTCGAGGTTCGGGGTGCAAGGGGGGCTACCACGCGGTGTCCTGCATGGTATAACAAAGGGTTGTACACGTGTGGTGCAAGGGGGGGGCTACCACGCGGTGTCCTGCGTGGTGTAACAAAGGGTTGTACACGTGTGGTGCAAGGGGGGTTACTACGCGGTGTCCTGGGTGGTGTAACAAAGGGTTGTACATGTGTGGTGCAAGGGGGACTACCACGCGGTATCCTGGGTGGTGTAACAAAGGGTTGTACACATGTGGTGCAAGGGGGGCTACCACACGGTGTCCTGCATGGTGTAACAAAGGGTTGTACACGTGTGGTGCAATGGGGGGCTACCACGCAGTGTGCTGGGTGGTGTAACAAAGGGTTTACACGTGTGGTGCAAGGGGGACTACCACGCGGTGTCTTGCATGGTGTAACAAAGGCTTGTACACATGTGGTGCAAGGGGGGCTACCACGCAGTGTCCTGCGTAGTGTAACAAAGGGTTGTACATGTGTGGTGCAAGGGGGGGCTACCACGTGGTGTGCTGGGTGGTGTAACAAAGGGTTGTACACATGTGGTGCAAGGGAGGGCTACCACATGGTGTGCTGCGTGGTGTAACAAGGGTTGTACACGTGTGGTGCAAGGGGGGCTACCACGCGGTGTCCTGCGTGGTGTAACAAAGGGTTTACACATGTGGTGCAAGGGGGGAGCTATCACGCGGTGTCCTGCATGGTGTAACAAAGGGTTGTACACGTGTAGGTAAAACAGCCAGAGGTCTGAAGTCCAGTCAGCAGGGCCAGGACAGCTCCAGAGACTCTGGGAGTGGCTTGAGCAGGTGCAGTTGGTGGGGGCTGGGTCACCTTAGTACCTCCTCTTCCCTCTCTTCCCCCTCCTCCCCCTCCTCCTCCTCCCCTTCCTTCTCCTCTTCCACCCCTCCTCCTCTCCCTCCTTTTCCTCCCCTTCCTCCTTCACCTCCTCACTCTCCTCTTCTAACCCCTCCCCTCTTCCTCTCCTCTCCTTCCTCTTCCTCATCCTCTTCCTCACCATCCTCCACCTCCTCACCATTTCCTCCTTCACCTTCTGCATCTCTTCATTCTCCTCTTTCCTCCTCCTATGTCTCTACTTCCCTCAAGCCCCTGGAGGATGGACAGCTTATGTCCTTCCATTCCACATGAGGAAAGAAGCAGTTATCAACTCTCTCCAGCTTCCTGCAAATGCACCTCCTCCAAGGGCTCTGCTGACTCCACAGACTTCAGAAGAAATCAGGGCTCCCATAGGCCCGCAGCTGGCTAGGTAGGCTCAGCTGACCGGCCATCTCCCTAGTACAGCCTGCACGTCTCCACCAGGATTCCGAGTGGGCTCCTGGGATCAAATTCAGGTCCTCATGCTGGTGTGTGAAGAACTCCAGCAGCCGAGCCATCACCCCAGCCCCCTTGCCTTAGTTTAATAAAGAGAAAGCACAGGTATTCAAAATGAAGAATAGAGAGCCCAAACCACAATAAAATCGTGGTAAATGATATGCTAACAAGTTTTAGATCTTAATGAACGGGTTGATTTGTTTGTTTGTTTGTTTGTTTGTTTGGACAGGGTCTCCCTGTAGCACCTGCTAGCCTGGAACTCACCATGTAGGTCAGGCTGCCTCAGTCTCATACAGATCCACCTGCCTCTGCCTCCCAAGGCCTGAGGGGATTAAAGGCATGTGCCACCATGTTCAGTTTAAGGATCATATTTTAAAAGAAAACTAATTTCTAAACTGATTTAAACAATAAAAATATAAAACTGAACATATTAAAAACTGGGTACCAGGGATGGAGATATGGCTCAGGAGAGGAAAGCACTGACTGCTCTTGCAGAGGAACCAGGTTCAAATCCCAGCACCCACACGGCAGTTAACAACCATCAGTAATTCCAGGTCCAGGGGATCCAATGCCCCCTTCTGACCTCCTAAGGCACTGCATGACATGGGTGCACTCACGTGCATGCAGGCAATACACTCATACACATAAAATAAAAAAGAATAAATAAAAAGTTTTTAAAACTGGGTACTAAGAGGTGGTCTGGGTAAATTGTTTCATTTATTAACAGGATATAAAACCCCCATGATTATGCCACTGTCCAAATACAGAAAGAGGCAAAGTGAGTTCACTATGTTTTATAGCATTTTAACCTTAATCCTCAAATCTGACACAAACAGCTCAGAAAGGAAAGCTGCCACACCATGGAGAGTCTAATATGCAGAAGCTAGTCCTCAGGCACACAAACGGACCTCTCCAGGAAGTCTCATATGCAGAAGCTAGTCCTCAGGCACACAGCCGGACCTCTCCAGGAAGGATTTTCTGCAGATTTGCTAGGGATTTGATCTTAGAATCATTTGAAACAGACAATGAGCCAAGACTTGAATGCCAGTAGAAAAACTCTTCATAACAGAATCTCAGCACATTATTAAGGAATGAAAAAATATTTGAGGGAAAAAAAATGAAGATAGTGACCCTGACCCCAAATCAGAGATTCCATACTGAAAAATAAACTAGCTAGGAGAGCTACTGTTTGAATTTAAATCCCATGGGTTAGGGTAGAAGGAGACAGCAGATGCTCCCGGACACTTGGTCTGCTTGCCTTCTGTAGAAAGAGCGGCCTATTTCCTGCTGTGCCGCACAGGCTTTGTGGAAGGAGTATGTGGTGGTCTGAAGTTCCACCTTCTGGCTGCTCACACAGCTGCTGGATGAGAGCTGGGGACCCAGGGCTTCTGAGTCCTGGAGAAGAGGTCCCCTTGTCTCTACTCTGACCCCACAGCCCCACAGGCTGCCCTCCCTGCCACCTGCCATCCTTCAGATGCTGGGGGTCTTACCTCACCTTGCCTGTCTTCCTTCACAGCTTTTGCTGCCTCCTGTCATGGTCTTACTTCAAACACTGGCCATGTGGAGGCTGCGGCGGAAGGTGGGGACCAGGCTAGGAACAAGTGTATGGGCTTACCTTCCACGCCGAGGCGCCCTGCTCCATCAGCAGGGCTGGGAGAGCAAGTTAGGAACTGTCACCACCCGGCTTGCAGCCCCACAGTGAAGCAAGGGGAGAAGGACACGAAGAGGAAGCAAAAGCGGTGGCCTTGAGATTCCCACGCTTCCCTGGACCTCACCCTGCCCCTCCGCTCACCACACCAGTCCAGGGGTTTCAGGCCAGAGCCGAAGGCTCTTCTATGGGAAGTCACCTCCAGGACTGGGTCCAGACTGGCCCTGGCTGCTTTCTGCCTGGCACAGACAGGCACATTTGAGATCCCAGGCCCTCCTGTTTGGAATAATACTTTAGACATTTTAAGATTATGTAAAAAATTCAACTACATGTCAAAAAGTTGCAAAGTCTGTAATTCTCAGAAATAATGAATAGTAATAATTTAAAAGTAAAACTGTGGCCTTATGTAAACTGGCTTCTTAAATTGTCACAACCCCATCTGAGATCACATGACAGAATGTGGGGTAGTAAAAAAACTGACAATATAAGATTTCTGAACACACAGTGATTAAATAGTCATTTGAATTAGATGTGTAATAAATCCAAGGTGCTTCAGGCAGCATTCACCCATGATGCACTGAGCTACCTCACTGCTATCTTGGTTCTGCACACACACATGCAGAGTTTGTACTGCCTAGCCATCACACCAGGCAAGCCCAGTGGACGCTGCCTGAAACACATCAGCTCAGATTCTAGACTATGGTGTGGTAAGAATTGCGCTCTTTTTATTGTACATGCAAAGATTTCTGCATCTACAGATACATAATGGCTTAGTTACTGAAAATGAAGGCTTTTAAAACATCTTCCTAAAACATTTTAAAACATATCAACTTGGTATCAACTCTCAGTCAGGGTTTGACCTGGCCCTGTACATGCCTCTCTGCCATTTTGTACTATGTGATTATGGGAACCAACATCCTCAGCATTGATGATTATAAAATCAGACTGTTGGGGCTGGAGAGATGGCCTAGCGGTTAAGAGTGCCGACCGCTCTTACAGAGGACCCGGGTTTGATCCCCAGCACCCACATGGCGGCCAAGAACCATCTGAAACTCCAATTCCAGATGAACCCCAGTTCCAGGGGAATCCAACACCCTCTTCTGACCTCCGCGGCATTGTACGACATGGGTGCACAAACTTGCATGCAGACAGTACATTCATACACATACAGAAATAAATAAAATTAATTAAAAAAATCAGACTGTCAATCAACTCTGGCTAATGTGGAAAGTGCTCTGCCTCCTACAGTATGGGGCATTTAGGTGAGACTTAAGTATTTATTTATTTATTTATTTATTTATTTATTTATTTATTTTGAGACAGGGTCTCCCTTTATTCCTAGCTGGCCTGGAGCCCACTATGTAGACCAGGCTGGCCTTGAACTCTCAGAGATCCACCTGCCTCTGCCACCCAAGTGCTGGGATTAAAGGCATGCACCACCACGCCCGGCCCTATTAAGTCTTCATTCTTCATTTTAAAATAAATATGCATGACAAGGGGGCCGAGAAGACACAGTGGAGGAAAGACAGCATCTTCAGCAAGTGGTGTTGACAAAACTGGATCACCACTTGTAGAAGAATGAAATTAAACCCCTACCTCTCGCCCTGTACAAAAGTCAACTCCAGATGGATCAAAGACCTCAACGTGAAACCCCAAACTCTGAAGGCAATAGAAGAAAAAGTTGGCAGCAGACTACAAGACATGGGTGTAGGAAAAGACTTCCTAAATCAGACAGCAGCTGCGCAAGAATTAAGGTCGACAATTGACAAATGGGACCTCATTAAACTCAAAAGCTTCTGTACATCAAAAGAAACAATCAAGGAAGTGAAGAGAAATCCCACAGAGTGGGAGGAAACCTTCACTGCAGATACATCTGACAAAGCATTGATTTCCAGAATATATAAACTACTCAAAAAACAAAGAAGAAAGAAAACAAATGACCCACTCAATAGATGGAGCAAAGAGCTGAACAGAGACTTCACAAGTGAGGAATTAGAGATGGCTAAGAAACATCTTGAGAAGTGTTCAATGTTGCTAATAATTAAGGAAATGCAAATTAAAACCACATTAAGATATCAAAGGGAACACTCATCCACTGCTGGTGGGAATGTAAACTTGTACAACCATTATGGAAAGCAGTGTGGAGAACCCTTGGAAGATTCGGAATGAACTTGCCATCTGATGCAGCCATACCACTCCTGGGCATGTACCCACAAGACTCATCTTACTGCAGAGATACATGCACAGCCATGTTTATTGCAGCTCTCTTCACAATATCAAGGAGCTGGAACCAACCCAAGTGCCCATCAACTGACGAGTGGATAGAGAAAATGTGGTACATCTACACAATGGAGTTCTATGCAGAGGTAAACAAAGATGACATCTCCGGACGTGGTGGCGCACGCCTTTAATCCTAGCACTTGGGAGGCAGAGGCAGGCGGATCTTTGTGAGTTCAAGGCCAGCCTGGTCTACAGAGTGAGTTCCAGGACAGCTGGGGCTACAGGGAGACCCTGTCTCGAAAAGACCAAAAAAAAAAGAAAGATGACATCATGAGCTTTGCAGGTAAATGGCTGGAGTAAGAAGATATCATGCTGAGTGAAGTAACGCAGTCCCAGAAAAACAAATGACGAATGGTATCCCTCATCTGCAGATGCTAGCACCAATTACCTAATTGTATGGCAAACTGAGCAATGTCTATGTGATCTGAAAACAACTGTGCTCTTATATTGTGACTCCCTTAAAATATAATAAACAAATAAAAAAATACACACATCTACCTCATTAGTTTGCAAACGCACTTCCATCTTTATGAATGGTGCCATTTTATGTACACTAAAGGATTGTTTTACACTTTTTCTTTGTGGTTCGTCATCAGTAAATACTTGACTGACAGCGTTACTATTTGACCATTACAGTTATACCTGAATATACAGTCTGACTCTTAATAGTAGGTATTAGAGTGGGCTCAGACTCAGAGGCACCTGCTCATCCAGATTCTTCTGGAACTGTGCTGTGGTTGCAGCCTTCACTCATCATTTTATTCAAAACCATTTCTCTAGCATCACTTTGCAGAGCTACAAGCATGGATCTTATCAGACAATCCTGTCCTTTCATCCCCAGGCCTAAGACATTTCATAGGTATAATGTCAAGCATTCTTCTCAATCTTCATTGTTTCCAATGAGTGTGATATGAACATCTGCATCAGTGCTTTGATTTGCTGATTATCAAGTGCATCCCCCTTCATTCACTATCTGGGGTGGAGGGCAGACTGAGGTTCCAAGGGACCAAGGTCAGGTGCCCAGTTTATAAGACCACACAGCTCAGTGAGCTTGTTTGCATTATAAAAGTCACTAGTCCAGATTCCATCCATGTTGCAGAACTCATTCCTATAGATTTGTGTGCCTATTTTATATGCCTATATATAAAATAGGCACATATATCTGGGTCATGTAAACATTTCTCATGTGGAAAAGGGCTTATAAGTCCCAAGAGTTTAATAAGCCCTGGTCTAGAATACCAATCAGAAATGTTATATGTTTCTTTTTAAACATTTTTATTTAAAATAAAAATTATTTTAAAGTTTAGCTAGATGTGGTAGCATACACCTTCAATCCCAGCAGAGGCAGGTGGATCTCTGTGAGTTCAAGGCCAGCCTGGTCAACAAAGTAAGTTCCAGGACACCCAGGACTACAGGGAGACCTGTCTCAAAAAGACCAAAAAATTATTTTATTTTTTTCTTAAAAGCATGGTTAATTGCCAGAACCTGACAGTAAGACCCTACTGCTGACAACACTACACACGTGAAGTCACAGAGCAACAGGAGAAATCAAGTTCATACTTCATCTCTACTGACTAGCTGTCATGGTTCTAGAAGGTGCTACACATGCTACTACTGGAAGAGAGAAGTAACCATCAACCTCACCTGTGAGTGCTGTGAACTGTAGCAACAACTAGCCTGGCAAGACAGGCCCACTTGTGCACCAGGGGCACGGATGTGACTAGTCAGGCACAGGCCCGAGGGGAGAGCCTATTGCTATTATTCTGCTAAATGGGCACAGCAGCAAACTGACTCCTGACTCCTAATGACTTACTGTTATGCCCATAGATTAGCAGGTCACTCAGCTGTCATCACCAAAGGAGCTTCTCCTTGCTTCAGATGGTGATTAACAGAGACTCACAACTGGTCAATATTCAGAGAACCGGATATTGCAGAATGCTTATCCATGATGAGCTATCTGTATCAAACCCTGCCTCCCAGGCTCAACTAAAGAGCCAGAAGTGGTGGAAGACCACAGGAAACAGAGATTTCCAGACCCAGGACAGTTACTCATACAAACCCACAGCAGTGGTGACAGCATGGATGAGACACACAGAAGCTCAACCCAGACAAAATCCCAGCACAGAGGAGGGGAGGTGGGTGGTAACTTTGAGGAAATATTAGCAACTGGCAGCTGTGGGAATGAAACTTTGTGTGTGGCTTGAAGCAAGAACTTGTAAGACCTGTCCCGGAAGATCTCTGGTTATCTGATATCTCTGTGGGCATTCAGTTTTCTGTAGCAGGAAGATTTGGGATATTACAATGATTCTTGCTTTGCCCTATCTCTGCAAAGTTCCAGGCCCCTTCCCTTGAGGCATTGAGCAAAACGTCACACCTCTAGTTACCTGTTGCACAAACTGGAGCTCTGCAGCCCCCCAATTAGGACCAAGGTGGCTCGTCCCTCCCTTCTGCCTGCCCCCACTTCCCTACCCAGAGCACAGCAGCCTTCGATATATAGGCCTCACTGACAGAAAATAAAGAGTTACTATCTCCCCAGCTCTCTGTGTGTGGGTCTGCTCATTTCCACGGGTGATCTCCTGCAGTTTTCCCTCCTCCCTTCTTGTGAGGGCGAAGCCTAGAGACCGTTGGCCTGCAGGCAGGAGACAAGTCCTGGAGCTGAGCCAAGAAGGGAAGAACAGCGTGTGGAATGTGATCACGCATGATTCAAAGACATTGAACAACGATAGGCAGCTACTGGGAGAGGGAGAGTCAGTCACCTTTAAGGGTGTGACACAGGCTCCTAGGGATGGACCCAGGCGGAACGGATTTGAAGACACAGATTAGATTCAGCATGCTTTAAAAATAATAACGGGGGGGGGGCTAGAGAGATGGCCTAGCAGTTAAGAGCACAGACTGCTCTTGCAGAGGACCTGGGTTCGATCCCCAGCACCTACATGTCGGCTGAGAGCCATCTGTAATTCCAATTCCAGGATAACTCCAGTTCTAGGGGAATCCGACACGCTCTTCTGACCTCTGTGGCATTGCATGACACAGGTGCACAAACCTGCATGCAGACAGTACATTCATACACACAATAAATAAATAAAATAAAAAATAATAACAGAGGATATAAAATCAGTCAGGGATATTAAGAGAGGGCACAGGTGGGGAAGGAAGTCTGAAGACCATTAAAATATATTGTATGAATTTCTCAAAATTTCAATAAAATATTAAATATTATCAAAACTTTCAACTCTTCTTTGTTTCCCGTTGACAACAAATATATTTATAAGTATTAAAGCTAAAAGGTGTCTGTGACCATGAGGAACCAAGTATTACTTCTTTCTCTTGCTAGATACGACAACAGTGGGAAACTTTAATACCTCACTGTTGTTTTCACATACGACTTCCTTTTTTTCTTTTCTTTCTTTCCTCTTTTTTTTTTTTTAGAAAGGGTCTCATGCAGTTCAGGCTCATCTTAATCTTATATACACTTAAAAATCCTAAAATTAATACAGAATAGACCCAGATTAGCCAAAGCAAGCCTAATCAGAAAGAACACACCTGGAAGTACCACAATACTTGACCTCGGTTTATAATACAGAGCCATGGTGACAATCCGTAAATGAACTCACATGGCTACAGACACCTAAGTTTTGACAAATGGGTCAAAAACATTCATTGCAAGAAAAACGGCCTCTTCAACAAATGGTTTTGGGAAAACTGGAGTTCCACATACAGAAGAATGAAATTTGATCCACAATTTTCACCCTGCATGAAAGTCAATTATTAAAGTGGATCAAAGGTCTTAATCTAAAACTCAGAATGTCAAACTACTAGAAAAAAAGAAACCATGGAAAAAGCATTTAAAGATCCAAGCTACGCAAGAGCTTTGTGAAAAGGACTCTAGTAAAATGTGGCAGGTGGAATTTCATGAGAGTAAGAAGCCACTGCACAGCAGACAAAAGTATCTCAGAGTGAACACAGCCTACTGAATGGGAGAAAAAGCCCTGCCAGCCAAACTTCAGACACAGGGTTCATATCTAGAATATATAAAGAACCATAAAAACTAAACATCATAAAACATTCTTCCAATCAATAAACTTGCTAAAGAACTGAATAGACCATTCTCAAAAGAAGCACAAATGTCCAGTAAATGTTTCTAAAATGTTCTATATCCTCAGCTAGCAGGAAAATGTAAATTAATACTTTGAGATTCCATCTCACTGCAGCAAGAATAGCTATCATCAAAAAATGAAAACCAAAGAAACCCCTCAAAACCAACAACAAAAGACAGCAACATTGAGATGTTGACAGAGGAAGCTTCATTTGCTGCTGGTGGCGTGAAAGCTGATGCAGCCACCGTGGAAATTACTGTAAGATCAGAATGAGGCATGATTCAGCTGTTCCACTTCTGGGTGTGCACCACAGTCTCAAGTCCTACCCAAAGGTCCCCTCACATCCATGTTTATTGACTCACTGTTCACAATCAGTAAGTGTCCATCGACAGAAGAATGGATAAAGAAATGTGAGAACAGCATTGCACTCAGCTGCAAGGAAGAATGAACTCACATTTTCAGGATGGAAGCAGAAGCGTTGAAGTGCTCAGATGCAAAAGACAAATGCTACGTTTTCCCTCATGAGAGGATCCTAGATGCTAATCTTTCATATATGAGTGTGTGGGGAGAATCATGAAACTAGAAAAGAGACGAAGAAGGGGAAAGAGAGGTTAAAGAGGGGAAGACGAAAAGGAAAAGAAGGTACTAGAACACATGTGATGTTAAAGCAGAAGGAGTTAAAGGGAAGACAGAGCCCGCTGTGGAAGCGGGAAGACAGCGAGAATCAAAGGAAGCAAGAATTCCAGGTATGAAAATGCCATAGTGGCCAGGTGGCGATGAACACCTTTGATTCCAGCACTTGGGAGGCAGAGGCAGGCAGATCTCCAAGAGCTGAAGTTCAGCCTGGTCTACATAGTGAGTTCTAGGTGGGTCAGGGCTGCATGGCGAGATCCTTTCTCAAAAACCAAATGTAAAAACAGTAAACAACAACAAAAAAGAAAATGCCATAACGAAACCCCTTACTTTGTATGCTAATTCAAAAAAAATCTAATAAAACTTCTTTCTCTTGGATCAAAGCATAATTGAGGTTTATATTAGTTACTAATGATCAAAATTATATAAATATTATAAACGCTGATAATTATGAGACATTAAAGCAACATTTTTTATAAATTATAATATTTTTATTCACTTAATAAAAGAAAATGATATATTGCTCAAACCAAGTATACTGAAAGCTAGAATATTTTTACTTTTTTGTTATATGAGAAATAAAAATTTTAACTAGTTTTCAAAATGAATAAGATTATATTTCATTGAAGTTGAAAAAAATTCATGATATACTGTAAAAGGTAGTTTTTTACCTACATCATTAAAGAACAAACATTTCACCATGTAGTGTGTTAGTCAGCTTCTACCAGGTTATGCCACGTAACAAATGAGCTCAACAAAGTCAGTATCTCACCACTCCCTACTTGCTTGCCTGTATTTCACACAGGTGTCTCTTTACACTCAAGGAGCCAAGCTGGAAGAGTTCCTTTCCAGGGCCAAGACCTAGGGACACCAGGGTAGCTATGAGATCATACAGGTCACTCATGCTGAGACCTGTTTGGTTAAAGCAAGTTCCAAGATCACACCCTAATTAACAGGGCCCAGTTCAAGCAATACTGTGACAGATACCCTAGGGCAACCTGGTCATCCCAGAAGCTCCCTGCTTCAATGACTGAAGCTGTATGCTGTCTACCTACACTCCACCCATGTTCAAAGATGGTTTGTTTTCCATCCAACTAATGGCTGTTGCTTAAACATTTGAGAAAAATCTTGTTTTGGGGTATCCTGGGATCTCTCTGGTTTCTCTAGATTTCTTCTCATAACTCTGTGCAGTCCGAATCTGACTGTGGGGTGCAGGAACAGGGAGAGGAAGAGCAGTCACCAGACTCTGTCACTCCACCTAAGACTTTAACAAATATTTTATTATTTTTATTTTATGTGTCTGAGTGTATTGCCTGCAGGTGTGTAAGTGCCCCCATGTTGTGCAATGCCCATGGAACTTAGAAGAGGGCATCAGATCCCCTGGAACTGTGGTAATAGACAATTATTAGCTGTCATGTGGGTGCAGGGCATCAAACCCTGTCCTCTGCAAGAGCAGCCAGTACTCTTAACTGCTGAGTCATCTCTTCAGCCCCCAACCCAAGACTTTTGAAAGGATACTACATTACTAATTCATTTAGAATTTTATTTATTCATGTTTTGATCGTATTAACTCTCCCTTAAAACACATTGTATGAAATTTTTGAACCAATAAAAATATTTTTAAATAAACAAATTACGTGTTTCCAGCATACAGTGGTGCAGAATATGCATTTACATTCACAGGAGCTAGTGAGGCGATAATGGATCTAAACAAGACCAAAACCCAGGACTGGGTGATACCAAATCCTGCAGCTCCATGTCTCATCAAGTCTGGAACTTTTGTTTTAAAGGGATTAGCTGGCTCTGCCCCTCCAGCTTCCTGGCCACAGCATATATCGCTCTCTTGGGGTGGCTCTATCTCTGTAGGCAACATTCCTGGCAGGTGTCTGAGGCTCTGCATCTCTAACATCTTGGGGTCTCCACTGTAAAGGAGCCTCCACTTCAGAGCTTCATTCAGGCCTCCTTGCCTCTCAGGACCTGCTCACAGCCACTCCAACACTGGCATGTATGCTGGAACCCTAAGCCAAAATACATTCTTGCCTCAGTGGCCCTTCGCTTTGGCATTTTACGGTGTCCAATGGTGTCCTAGCACAGTATATTGCAGTAACCGATCCATTATCACTGGCTCTGTTACATCAACCCATTTCTTACTTTCTAATAGAATGATACCATCTGGCTAAGTAAACGATGTCACACACTGCCTGTCTCTTGCTTGGTCTAGCAATGCTTGTCCTTCCTTGCCTTACAAACCTTGATATACGTGGGGACCTCAGCTGATGATGACCAAGTGACCTTAAGGGCTCGCATGAGTCAGTCCATCAGGAATCAGTTCCCCTTGGACTGTCTCAGAGTAGGTAGCCTTTGTCTCCAGGAGGCATAGTTACTTTACTTAACTTCTCCACTTCCATAGTATCTGACTGATCACATCTGCCCCATGCCCCACAGCCTCACAAGCAAGGCTGTAACCAGCTCTTTCATTTATGGCTTAAATGTCCTTCCCAAGTCAAAAACAAAGGCCGAGCATTCCCTGACTGTCCCACTTTCCTTCACGAGGCTGTGATTAAGGCCAGCAGCTTCCTGAACCATGGAGTCTCCCTCTTGTTAAAGGTCAGACCTGAGGAGTGTCTTCTATGGTGTTCTCCTCGTCTTCACCATCTGGTTCTTCTCGTCTTCACCATCTGGTTCTTCTCATGGGGTCTATATTTTGGCGTCTCAGGAAGGGCTCTGTAGCAGCTCGAACTTGTGCTTTCTTCCCTGTCACCTTCTCCCATTCTTCTCCCCACTCACTCTCCTCCCCCGTGATCTGCCCCTCTCTAACTACCTGCCCCCCATTTTTCTTGTTATGTCATATGCCAAGCTCACAACTTTATGTCCTTTCTAGGTAATTCCTCCTTTACAAGGACAATTTCTCTCTGGAAGTGTAGAGGAGCCTCACTGTCCAGCAGGAAGGCCGCACGACTGACACAGCCTGCCCCGACCCTGTACCACACGAGTTACCACAGGGACGCCAGTGCATTCTTTGCTCTAACAGCTGTTTGGGGGAACCCCTGCCCCCAAACTCGCAAAGCTAGACCCCACTCATCCAAGAGGAATGTCCTTCCACATCACAGAGAAGATGCCCATCCTGGCCTCCCTCCAAAGGCGCTGTGTTCTCACACAATCTGCCTTTGGTTCATGTACTGACCACCTCACAGCGAGGAGACATCATCCACACCACGTGTGGAGAGACGGCCAGGTCAGGATTGCTCCCGAGGATGCTCCGCATGCTGATCAGCATCAGCTGCACAACCTCCATCTCAAGGCCGTGCTGGCTACCTCTCCATCCTCAGCTCTGTCTGTCCCTGTTCAAGTGCCAACAGTGCTGTGTGGCTTTTCCTGGGGAGAGGCGAACAACTCAACCCAGATAGGGAACCAACAATAGCCCCAGTAGCAAAGGGTTCCACCAGAGTCCAACCTGGCAAACCAGTGGGTTGACTGGATTTTGTTCTAGTTTGTCTTCCATTGCTGTGACAAAACCCTCTGACCGACACCAACTTAGGGAGGAAAGGGTTTATTCAGCTTACATCTCCTGGGTCACAGTTCATCTCTTAGGGAGCCCAAGGCAGGAACTCAGGGCAGGAACCTGGAGGTAGGAGCTGAAGCACAGACCATGGAGGAATGCTGTTCACTGGCTTGCTCCTCTGGCTCATGCCCAGCCCACCTTCTTATACCGTACACAACAACCTGCCCAGGGTGGCACCACTCATTGTGGGCTGGGCCCTCCCACACTGCTCGACCATCAAGACAATACTCCAGATGTGGCCACAGGCTAATCCAATGGAGCCAATTCCCCAATTGAGGCTCCCTCAACCCAGGTGTGTCTAGTTGACACTAAAGCTATCCAGCAGAGATTCCTTACAGGAGTATGGGAGACCTAAAGGCAGCCACCCCAGCAGAGCCCACCCCAGCACAGGTGATGAATCACAAGCTGAAGCCTGGAGCTCTGTGCCCACTTGAGCCTCACTTGTTGCCTGGTGGTTAGGACAGGGAGGTTGGTCTGTCTTGCAAGGCAGCAGCTTCTGTAGGTTCTTCAGACAGAGCTGGGGACACTTCCAGCTCGAGTGTCCAGGAGAGAAAGGATCTCAGTGAATTTGGAGTTCCCAGTTTTCCAGATAGGTGGGCAGCCAGCAGGCCCCAGAGATCCTCCAGTGCCCACCCTAAGCACCATGATTAGAGGAGTGTGCAGCTGTGCCAGGCTTTCCACATGGGTGTGTGTATCTGTGCCAGGCATTCCATATATGTGTGTGTGCATCTGTGCCAAGCATTCCACATGGGTGTGTGTATCTGTGCCAGGCATTCCATATATGTGTGTGTGCATCTGTGCCAAGCATTCCACACGGGTGTGTGCATCTGTGCCAGGCGTTCCACACGGGTGTGTGCATCTGTGCCAGGCGTTCCACACGGGTGTGTGCATCTGTGCCAGGCGTTCCACACGGGTGTGTGCATCTGTGCCAGGCGTTCCACACGGGTGTGTGCATCTGTGCCAGGCATTCCACACGGGTGTGTGCATCTGTGCCAGGCGTTCCACACGGGTGTGTGCATCTGTGCCAGGCGTTCCACACGGGTGTGTGCATCTGTGCCAGGCGTTCCACACGTGTGTGTGCATCTGTACCAGGCATTCCACATGGGTGTATGCATCTGTACCAGGCATTCCACATGGGTGGTGGGCACCCAAATTCAGGTTCTTATCATTGCATGGTAAGCGGTCTTGCCCACTGAGCCATCTCTCTAACCCCCAAAGTCTTTTTCAAGCTTTCTGACCATGTGACATGTATCTCAATGTTGAAACATGAGTAGGATGTGCTGGCACACACCCAAAGTCCCAACATTCAGAAGGCTGAAGCCGGAAGATGGAAAATTCCAGGCCAGCGTGGGCTATGTAGACCATGTCTCAAAAACAACAGACAAACAAAAAACATTATATTAGTTATTTTTTTGTTGCTGTAATAAAGCATCGCGATGAAGGCAACTTATAGAAGGAAGAGTGTATTTGGGCTCCAGAGGGACAAGAGCCCAGTCGTCACGTCAAGGGAGGCTTGAAGGCAGGTGGTGGAGGAGGAAGCAGAGTGCTGTCATCAACAGTGAACAGGAAGCAGAGCCAGCAAGCTGACGTGAACAAGACTCAAAGCCCGGCCCCAGGCATGCACTTCCAGCCCTCCCCCAAATTCCATGACTTCCAAACAGCACCACCAACTGGTGGGGGCAAAGTACTCAAATACCCACACCAAGGGGACAGTCTCATTCACACCACCATACCGTACACTGTAAAGTCATTTCCTTGGCAGGCTCAGACCGCTGTGAGACCCACTACCTAGGATAATTTTCATCTACTTTCCTCAATGTCTTGAGCTCCTCCTCAACTGAGCACTTGCTCTCCCCCCCTAAAATGCAGATGGTGTCTCCCCCAGTGTGTCTGGTTTCTGGAGATGCGTGGACCCAGGGGTCCTACTGATCCCCCTGCAATGTGAAGGACACAGGTCCCACCCCAGACATGATCAGCTCCAAATGTTAACAGTGCTGCAGTTCGGAAACCCTGCTCCAGGTTAATCCCAAATACCCTAATTTATTTTGTTTGGATGAACTTGTGGTTGCTGTGGTTGTCTGGATGTTTTGTATTAAAAACTCTTACTCTGCTTACATTATATTTTTCCTCTGGTTCCTTCAACCTTCTTAAAATCACAGATCGTGGTCTTAGTTGGGTCATTTACATTTTTATTTTTTGTTTTGCTAACGAAGGTATTTAAAGCCCTGGAAATCCTTCTCTGTATTGCTGTGATCAGGACTTGATCTTGGTGTGTAATTTTCTAATCTTCTAAGTTAACACATATTTACCATAGGCTTTGTCTGCACCTTCCTCTGTTGGTGCCCAACAATGGATCCTTCATGCTGACAGACAGGGCATCTTGACATTTTCATGACCAGCACATGTCATGAAACTGTGTCAGAGTAACTGAGCCATCCAGTCTTTCCTTTCCTTTTTGTCAGTATTTCGACGTGTCTGCATGCACTGCCAGCCTGGGGCTGGGCTCTTCCTGTTTTATTTTCCTTAAACGTCTATTAATGCTACCCAGGAATTATTTTGATCCAGGTTTTATGAGATGTTATGGAATCGGGCAGATGCAGGGCTTGGCCTCTCTGCTCCCTGCTCTCTGTCCTCCCTTTCTCCTCGACTCCCTCCAGCAGGCCCTTGTGATGGCTGGGCTTAGACCCAGGGGATCCTCCCTCCACAGCTTAGGTCAGATCCCTGAGGGAGCTGTGCTGACAGATAACCATGCTGGCAGCTCACCTGGAAGTATGGTGCATATGCACTTTAGAGAGATGGGTGGCCCCCCTGGACCCACTCACTGAAGACAACCAAAGCTGTCTCCAGACACCGTCTACATCCTTGGGAGGCAAGCATGTGCTCAGTTGAGGACCAGTTCTGGAGTTTGAGAAAAGATGAAGAATACCATCAGAATGATTGATCCTGTTAGGGAAATGATTTTACAGTCTATGGTTTTGGCTGATTTGTTTTTGTACCCCAGGCTGGCCTGTAATTTGCAGTCTTCCCGCCTCCGCCTTCTCAGTGCTGGGATTATTAGGTGTGTGCCGCCACAACCTGATCATGTTCACACAGTCTCTGAAATAAGTATCACAAGGTTTAGAAAGCTTGAAAAAGACCCCAGGGGTTGGGGAGCTGGCTCTGTGGGTAAGAGCGCTTACTATGAAATCATAAGGACCAGAGTTCGGCTGCCCAGTGCCCAGGACGGCTGCCGGACATGGTGGCACACAGCTGTGGTGACAGCCCTAGGCTGGGTGGAGTCAGGAGGATCTACCTCTGGGCCTGCTGGCTGCCAGCCTAGCTGGAAAACCCAGAAACGAGGTTCAGTGGGAGGTCCTCCAGGGCCTCTCCAGGGAGTAAGGCACAGTGTGATGAGAGAGGACATCTGACCACCGCCTCTGCCTCCACACATGTGCACATACATTGGACACGCATGTTAGCATGCATGCAAACACACACTCATATACTGGACACACAGAGTTAAAAATCAGAAGGCTTCGGATACCAAATTATTCACTGGAAATAGCAGGAAGCTCAGGCCGGAGAGAGCAGAGCAGCAGGCCAAGCTAGGGTGGCCCTGAGTTTCCTGCACATGAAAGGCTGCAGGGAACGAACGCCTCTGCAGAGATCAGGTGCTCAGCTGGGTGTGACCCTAATGTCAGAACCTGGTCTTCTTTTCCAAAGTAGGGCTTGTTTATTCTTTTGAAGAAGTCCTTTTTTGTGTGTTTTATCAATCTGAAGATATATATATATATACTATATATATATATATATATATATATATATATGCCACACCTAGAAAATTTACACACACACATACACCATCTTTATATTATCTCTGTTCTTTCATTTTGACATTCTGAAGAGTTGTAGGTTATATTTTATTCAGGTCCCTCTAAATTATCTCACTTTCATATACTTTTAACCTATTTTGCAGTATTCATTTTACATAGCTAATTCAAGTATATATTCCAGTTTATTAGCTTTCTTCAACTGTTGATAATTTCCATTTAACCAGGATTTAAAATTTTTCTTCATATATATTTTATTATATATTTTGTTTTTTTATACATTTTAATCATATTTACACCCCCTCCCCTAGCTGCACCCCACCAGATTCATGCATTCTGTCATATATGTTAAGGCCTATTGAGTCAAGTTTGTGTCCCCAAATATCCCTTGATGTGAGTTCATCCACTTGGGCCTGGTCAACTTATCTAGCATCTCTCCCTTAAAGAAGACCAACTTTCCCTCATCCAGCAGTGACCAGCTGCCAATAGTTCCTTGGATAAGGTTGGGGTTTCTTGCCCATTTCACCAGTTCTATGCTTGGTTTTTGTCCGGTTTGAGTTCGCATGGGTCTTGGGCATGTTGTCACATTGCTGTTAGTTCATATGAGCACATTTTCAGCCACCTGAAATGCTCTGTCTCCTTGTGGTCATCTGCCATTAGCCCTTACTGTCTTCTTGCCCTCTCTTCTGCAATGATCCCTGAGTCCTGGGTGGGTGAGATTTAATGTAGGAGTCCAGTCCAGAGACACACATTCTACAATGTCTGATTCTTTACATCTTGGCCAGTTGTGGCCTTTGGTGTTCATTACCCTCTGCTGCATGAGGAATCTTTGCTGGTGAGAGTCGAAAGATCCATTACTATTCTCTCTGTCCCCTGTTATACTATGTTCTGTGAGCTTTGTGTATAGAGATTCAATTGTAGATGTGTCACTTAGGGCTGGGTACCTCACAGACACTTATTCTCTGTGTTTCACCAGTTGTTGAAGAAGTCCTCTTATAAGCTTGGCACCAGACCCTGTGGCTCACCTGGGACTCTGTAAGAACGCCTTGATTTTTCACCAGTATTTAACATCCTTTCCTTCTGCTCTGCTGGAGTTCTCTCTGCAAAGAAATTGCATCACAGCTATGACAATGCTCCTGTCTTGGCAAGATGGTCCATACCACTCCATGACCGTGCACTGATGCCCTAGGTCTGGGATCTCTCTTGGCTGAGGATGCAAGGATGGAGCGGACAGAGTTGAGGCTGACCCAGAGAGAAGTTCGGGCTAGCGAGGGAAAGGCTTGCAGACAGGCTGGACTGGCTACTACTGGTGATAGGGCTACCTCCTGGGCTGGGTCCTTAGGTGATGGATGGCTTTCTGGGCTGGCAGCTATAGGTGTTGGACCCAGGCTGGGCACTCATTGTAGGTGGATGGTGACCCCTGGGATGGGCACTGTTGGTGGTGGGGTAGAGTTCTGTTCTCACAAAGTGCTGTGTCCCTGATCAGCTCTTGAATGCAAAAGGCCTAGTTGGAACTGCAGAGCCTTCTCATTAGGCGTCTCCCAGAGCAGCCCCTGGTTCTGGCGCAGTGAGTCTCACTGACCCTCTGGAGGCCAGCAGGGGGTGGGGTCAAGATGATACCACGTCCCATCCCGTGATTTGCATCCCAGGTGGTCACATATCAAGGTGGTGGGGGGGGACTGCAGACACTCGGAGCCTTGTCCAAGGGACGGCACTTGGCCAAGCCCTTCAGGGCCCGGGTTCCATGAGAACTGTTTTTATTGAGACATGTGGTATGGAGTGGATTGAGAAATTGCCATAGTCGGAAAAACAAGTAGAAAACATTCCAGAAAACAAACACTGAAGAGGAAAGTGCCAGGGCAGGGAGTGTCCAGAGTGTGGGAGACTGAGACTGGGCTTCCGGAGGGGCCGCCGAGGGCCTTCAGGTGCCCGAGCCCAGGAGTTTGGCTGGGTGGCAGCTCCTCCTGCATTTCAAGTCTAAAATATTCTTTGATTAATTTCCGAGGACTTCACCAGCAACTCCCCAAACACTAATTAAGGAGAAGAGGCGGACAGTGACTCATGCTGGAAAGAACCCGGCTGACGAAAACCCTCCCAGCAGCCCCATCCTCCTCTCCTGCAGTGGGAATGGGCCCTGGTCAGCTTGGCTCTGATGGGAGGTCAACAAGATAATGGCTAGAGTGTGTGCGTGTGCATGTGTGCATGCTTGTGTGTGTGCATGTATGTGTGCATGTATGTGTGTGTATGCATGAGTATCCATATGCGTATGCATGTGGGTGCATGTATGTGTGTGCGCGCGTGTGCGTGTGTGTATGTGCGTACGTGCACACAGGCTCCAAATGTGTGTTTTCCAGAAGAGCTGACAGGGACATCTGTTAGACTGACAAGCTGCTTCCGGGATTACCCTGCTGGAAACTGACAGGCTGACTGGGGCTGGAACCCAGGGCCTCACACATGCAAGGCTAGCAGCTACTATGCTTCCCACCCGAGCCACTGTGGGGTTTAGATTCCAGAAGCCAGAGTCAAGGGAGCTGCCAGGCGCCTCAACTCCGCCACCACCCAGGTTGGAAGCCACTGCATCCAGCTGGCCCCAACCATGCAGGGCCATTTTGGCTGACTATATCTTTTCTTGAAAGCTTGGGTGGTGGAGAAGGAGGACAGAGGTCATTGCTTCAGTCACATGCTGGGAAAATTCGACAAGACAGAAACCATTCTGATCCAACATAGAAGTGGAATGTGCCAGAAAATGAGAGCAAACTCCAAAGGGTATTTTCTCTTCAAGTGAGAAGCATCCTGGGGACCTTCCTGCCTGGGATGAGATGTGGGCTGTGGCTCTGTCTGGAGGAATCACAGCCTGGGGCTCCTTAGGGGGTCAGGGATTGAGGAGTGAGTATGGCTGTTACTTGTTAGTTCTGAGTTGGGATTCAGCACACAGCTATTGTAGGATTTGATCCTGGGCAGGCACCGAGCTGAGGGTGGAAGATGCAGTGTGTCAGTGTGTGGAGGACCCACGCGGCCCTCCATTTCCACAAAGGAAGAGCGTTGCACCGTCACAGGCAGGCAGTTGGTCTTCAGCCTCCATGTGAACATTTGCCTGTAGATAAGAATCAGCTTGTTGTTCAGCCAAAGGTAATAATCTTTTCCAGACCAGGAAGAGACACAGCAAGGGGATCTTTAATGCTGGCCAGAGTACAAGCGCAGAGGCCTTGGCCGTGAGCGGCTGGAGCTGACCCTGGGGCGGACGGCTCCAAGCACCGGGCCATGCAGGTCTGCTGACTCAGCCAATGGTTGGGTGTGTTCTATCTGCTGCATAGCATGCTGCAGACAGCAGAGCCAGTAGGGAACACACATGATGGTCGACCTTCACGGTGGTAGTCGACAGAGACAGATCTGCAGAAGAGCAAACCAGACCTCTGCCCTTGCTTTCCTGGGTCTCACAAAGGCCAGCAGTAAGGAAGCCTCAGCCTCAAGAGCAGGACTGTGCTTCCAGCTGGGAGAAAAGGGCTGGAAGGTTCGGAGGCTATTTCAGTCAAGAGGACTCTCATTTCTCACACACAGAGATCGGGAACCCAGGTCAGAGGTACAGCTTACCCAACCTTGACGCTGCCTGTAAGGCCAGGCCCATAGGAGTCGCTATCCTTGGTGCACAACAGCACACAGAGGCACATGCTCACAGCCCAGACAGCCTCATAGTGGATTTCATTTTCTTGGGGCTTTGCTTGTTTTAATTAAACATTTTCATCAGATAATTGTAGAGTCACATGCAGCTGTAGGGATTAATCCTGGGAGGTTTCTACCCAGTTCCCAGACCCCTCATCCCCAGACTCCTCATCCCCAGACCCCTCATCCCCAGACCCCTCACCCCCAGACCCCTCATCCCCAAACTCCTTATTTCCAGACCGCTCATGCCCAGACCCTTTTTTCTCGGAGCCCTCCTCCTCGTGCTCAGACCTCTGCCTTGTGCTTTTACCCTTCCCTTCTTCCTGCATCACCCCCTAGAGAGACCACACAATTCACTGCATCTGTAGTTCACAGAATGTCCTATAAATGGAACTGTCCAGCGCAGTCTTTTGGAATTCAGTGTTCCCACACGGCTTCTCTGGAGACTGGCCCTGGCTGTGCCCAGTAGCTCCTTTGATTGTGGAGGCGTGATCCATGGGGTCAGCACAGCTCGGCCTGTGCGGCTGTGACTCCAGCTTGGGGACTGTTGAAGACCCTTATGAACAGCCTTTCACATGAGCTTTTCATTTCTCTGGGCTCCACACCCAGGAGCAAGGTTGCTGTGTAGCAAGTTAGTTGGGTATCCAGAATTTTCAGGACCTGTCAGTTGCTCTCCAGAGTGGCCGCACCATTTACGTGCCTACCAGAGACAAGTAAATGGCCGCATCCCGGGCCTCGTCCCCAGGGCTGGGCTGCCAGTGTATCTGACTTCTGATGATCTGATGAGTATGAGGAGACACTGTTTCATTTTCCCTGGTGGCTGGATGAGGCTGAACGGGTTTCCTTCATTGTGATAGGTTCTTTCCTGTGAAACGTGTTCTTATCTTTGACCCCTTTTCTATTGTCTCAGAGTTCCTTACTTTTCTAGTTCCTAGTCTTTTGTCAGATATGTGGTTTGAAAATACTTTCAGGTCTGTAACTTGATTTTTCATCTCCTTAATAGGGTTGCTTACCTAGAAAAACATTTTCAGTTTCCATGGAGTCCAGCTTACCAATGCTTCCTTTTATTATGCCCCCACCCCACCTGAGTTCATGCATTTGCCATATATGTCTTGCATCTTTTTCTGAGTCTTTCCAAAGTTTTTTCAAAGCAGAGGATTATTGTTTTGGGGAGAACTTCAATGTTTCAGTTGTTTTTTTTTGTCCCAGTTCTGTTGTTTTTTGTTGTTGTTCCCTCCAACTTGTATCGCTTCAACATATGCATACACACACACATATATGCATATGTCTCACCTATACTAAAATTATCTCATCTGAAAACAAACTATATGTTATTTCCAAATTTTATTTCGGGATTCACATTTTTCCCTTTTGATTTTATATTATTCTAAAATATGCCTACATACCCTCCACCCACATACCAAAATTCTAAAGACTGACAATAAATGGTAGGTTAATTCTAGAATCTGTTAAGGGATTCACATTATAAGAGCACAATTGCTTTCAGATAATGAGGAATATAACATTAACATTGCTCAGTTTGCCTTACAACTAGGTAATTGGCACTAGCATCCACAGATGAGGGATACCATTTGTTGTTTGTTTTTCTGGGACTGTGTTACTTCATCTAACATGATATCTTCTAGTTCTGTCCATTTACCTGCAAAGTTCATGATGTCATCTTTCTTTACCACTGCATAGAACTCCATTGTGTAGATGTACCGCATTTTCTCTATCCACTCGTTATTTGAGAGACACTTGGGTTGGTTCCAGCTCTTTGCTGTTTTTTTATTTTATTGTGAAGAGAGCTGCAATAAACATGGCTGTGCATGTATCTCTGCTGTAGGATAAGTCTTCTGGGTACATACCCAGGAGTGGTATGACTGGATCAGGTGGTAGGCTCATTTTGAGTCTTTTAAAGGTTCTCCACACTGCTTTCCACAGTGGTTATACAAGTGAGTTTACATATCACCAGCAGTGGATGAATGTTCCTCTTTCCCCACAATCTCTCCAGCATTTGGTATCATTTGTTTTCTTGACCCTATCCAGTCTTATCAGAGTGAGATGATGTTTTAAAGTGGTTTTAATTTGTATTTCCTTAATTATTAGTGCACCTGTGTCATGTAATGCCATGGAGGTCAGAAGAGGGCATCGGATTCCCCTGGAACTGGAGTTAAAGAGAGTTCTTGGCTGCCATGTGGGTGCTGGGAATCGAACCTGGGTCCTCTGCAAGAGCAGTCGGTGCTCTTAACCGCTAGGCCATCTCTCAAGCCCCATCATTTGTTTTCTTAATTCTTTGTTTTTTGAGTAGTTTATATATTCTGGAACAATGTTTCCTTTTGTAGATTGTGTTTCCTGTGTGAATTCTTTGTCTAGCTCTGAATAATAAGATTCTCATTTTCTCCCTTAAAACTTTATAATTTTGCTTTACATTTAGGTCTGTGTTCCACTCGAGCTAGTGTTTTACAGGGGCGAGGCTGTAGAGTGGCTTGTTCCCTCCCTGGATCGCCATTACACTTTCATCAGGAGTTAATTGGGTGCATTATGTGGGTTGTTCTGGTTCTCCCTGTGAAGATTCATTGGTCTGTATCCCAGACTGGAGTGTGTGAGTCTCAAGTGCTACAGTCACATTGTGTGAGTCTCAGAACCTGTCCACTTTTATCTACTTTTGTAAACTGTGCAAGCTACTGATTGCTTTGTCTTTCCATAAGAATTTCAGAATAATCTTGCCTATCTCTACAAAAATTATTTCTGGTCTTTTGTTTGGAATTTCATTAAACCTTAACCCTAACCCTAAACCCTAGGTTACGTAACCGTAACCCTAACCCTAACGTTAATCATAACCCTAACCCTAACCTTAACCCCTAAATCCTAAACCCTAAGTGGGAGAAGTTGACACCTTTACTCTGAATATTTCCATCTATGAAGATAGTTCAATTAAATAGCTATTAGGGTGATATCCTTGTCTGTCTCTATCTCAGAGAGAAAGGATTCAGTATTTGCAATCAAATGCAATGCTGGATATAGAGGGTTTGTAGATGCTGTTTATCTAAGTCTTCCCTCTACACCCATTTATTTTCCAAGAATTTAATTTTCACCATCACTGAGTACTGAATATTTTCAATGTGCATCAAGTTGATAAGTCAATTGCTTTTTCTTTTTTTTTTTTTTAATTTTTTTTTATTTATTTCTCTGTGTGTATCAATGTACTGTCTGCATGCAGGTCTGTGCACCCGTGTCGTGCAATGCCGCGGAGGTCAGAAGAGGGTCTCGGATTCCCCTGGAGCTGGAGTTCTCCTGGAATTGGAGTTTCAGACGGCTCTCGGCCGCCATGTGGGTGCTGGGGATCGAACCCGGGTCCTCTGTAAGAGCGGTCGGCGCTCTTAACCGCTAGGCCATCTCTCCAGCCCGTCAATTGCTTTTTCAACTTTATGTTTTCAATATAATCCACTATAGTGGTTCATTTCAAATCCTTTTTTTAAAATTTTTTAATTTTATTTATTTCATAGTATGATGTCTCTCGTCTTGCCCATGTAGTTACTATCAACGGTAAGTTATCGTGCATTGCCCGTGTTCTGTGCTCGAGCTGCAATGCCGCGGCAGGTCCAGAGAGGGTCTCGCCGATCCCTGATGAGTTCTCTGGATTGAGTTCTCAGCACCGGTTCTAGCACCATGTGGGTGCTGGGGATCGAACCCGGGTCCTCTGCAAGACGTCATGCCTGATTTAGTCTTCTGTAGACCGCCATAGGCCTATCACTCCACCCCCTTTCAAATTCTTAACCAGTTTACTTATCGTTATGACCATATATTATTATATATAGCTATACATACTAATTATTATGTATATTAACTACATATAATGTCATATTTATGTGTGTAATGTATATATATGTTATATATATACAACAACACACAACACATCACATATATATATATATATATATTATATAAATATATATATATGCAAGTTGTCAAATACTTTCATTATGAGAGGTATTGGCACTATAATGTTTTGCTTTATGAACTGTATTTTCTGGTTTGGGTTATCAGGGGAATAGTAATCTCACAGTTGAATTGTTTCTTTCCATTCTATTTTCTGGTTGAGTCTGTGTAGAATTGGTATAATTTCCAGGTAAACATTTCGAATTTTGATTGTTGAAATGGTTAACTATGCTCCATAATGTCTATAAGCTCTTTGAATGATCGTCCGCACTGGATAGTGTGGGAGTAAGGCTTGTTTTACTTTGAATTTGGAATTGGTCATTTCATCTGAGTTTGACAAATTCATGTAGCTGCCCACAATTATGCCCTTACTGTCTTTTTGAGCTCTGTGGATGTGTAATGATGTCCCATTCCTTTGGTGGCATTGATGGTTTTTGCCTTATGCTTTACTTCTGAGTGTCCTGAGTTTGCCCCGTCTCCCGTCTGTGTCTTTGATTGTCACTGTCATTTTCTGTTTCCAACTTCAGTGACTTCCATTCCTACCTATATTATTTTCATCTTTTGGGTTATTCTTTCTTCTTTTTTATGGTTTTTTTAAGATAGGAATTTGAATTTCTCACTTGAGCCTTTTTACCATATGCATTCAATGTTAAACATTTTCCTCTCTTTGTTTTAATGCATTTTTTAAATTTCCTAAAGATTTCCTCTTTGATTCGTGTTTTTGTTTAAGCTTTGTGGATTTTTTTGTCACACATTAAAAATTTCTGGCTTGACTCTCTTGTGATTGGAGACCACATTCTGTATGATTTTCACTCTTTGGAATTTGTCGAGGTCATTATTATGGCCCAAGATGTACTCTGTTTTAATATGTATTTAATATGTATTAGCACTTACGAAGAGGGGTAGTCTGTAGTCTGGGGTGTATATTTGCATATTGATTAGATTCTGTTGGGTGATGGTGTTTTATTTTATTGATTTATTTTATTTTATGTGTATGAGTGTACTGCTTGCATATATGTAAGGGCACCCATGTGTGATGCCCGAAAAGGTCAGAGGAGGGCATTGGATACCCTGGAACTGCAATTACCGATGGTCGTTAGCCACCATATGGGTGCTAGGACTCCAACCCGGGTCCTCTGCAAGAGCAACCTGTGCTCTTAACTGCTGAGCCATCCCTCCAGCCCCAGAACTTCAATATTTTAATTCTGTTTTTGTTTTGATCACCCAAGAAAGATAAATTTAGGGCAAAAATAAGAATTTACAACTTCACATGAGTAAGCCTTGTCTATGTTCTGCTCAGCACCAAGACAATTCTCTTAAAGAGACCTGGGTGTGGTATGGGGGGAATGGTCCATTTGGAGAAAAAGGGTCTTAGGTAAGTAGAGTCTCTTGTTTGACTCTCAGAAGACTTTACACTGTGCAGACTCTGAAATATGGACAGTCCATGTTTGCCTGGATCTTCAAGTTCCCTGGGGGCACTAGCAGTCTATCTATCTATCTATCTATCTATCTATCTATCTATCTATCATCTATCTATCATCTATCTATCTATTTATCTATCAATCATCTATCTACCAACCTATTGTCTATATATAATCTATCTATCCTATCTATCTATCAAGTATCTATCATTTATCTACCTACCTATCATCTATATGCCATCTATCTATCATCTATCTATCTATCTATCCATCATCATCTGTCATCTAATCTATCATCTAACTACCTATCATCTACCTATCATCTATCTATTTACCTATCATCTATATATCATCTATCTATCTATCATCCATCTATCTGTCAATCATCTATCATCTATATTTTTTCCTGGAACTCATTTTTCTTTATATTTTAGCCCTTGTTTTCACTGTTTGGGGATTTAAAATGTATAACATCTTTATTTTTAGCAAGAATTGGCTTTAATAATTCAGTTTTCCAAAAGAATATGTGTGTAAAAACCAACCCTCCAGAAAAGAATCAAAGCAGTTCAGAGGACAGAGGAAAGGAGCAGCTATCCCCAAAATGTGAAATAAAATCTACTGAAGGGAAGAAATGTACATCTCTCAATATTAACCCTAAATATAGGGTCTGAACTGCACAAAAGAAATAATTCAGTTTTCCATGTTCCTGGAAGTAAATTCTTCAAATGTTTCACTTTCCATCTCCCTCAGGACAGAGTCTGAGGCAAAATTTTTGCTCCAGGTAGCTTATTTTGTAGAGTTCCCAGGAAACAAGAGGTTCGAGGGATTGGAAAATGGAATTAAAAGTGGGCGAGCTGGTCCATGCTGTTCTGTGGGGCTGGTGTCACTGTGGGTAGTGATCGGGTGTGGAGGTGGATGTCACTGGGCAGTGAGAAGGTGTGATAAGGTTGTGAACAGACATGGAGACAGGCTCAGTGTTGTTTGGTTCTGGGCCTTGAAGGGGGATTTATCTTCGAACCCTATACACAAGTCGAGATTTGACCCACAGTGTGTAACCCCTGCAATGGTTGAGCCAGAAGGTCTCCATAGGCTCACACAGTTGAACACTTGGCTGGTTGGTGGTGTTTGGAGAGGGTTAGGAGGTGTGGCCTTGCTGGAGGAAGCACATCATGCAGTGGGTGTTGAGAGTTCATAGCCTTGCCCCACTCCCAGCTTATTGTGTTCGATTGAAGACGCGAGCTCTTAGCTTTCTAGTCCTGCTGCCACACACCCCCCCCCTGCCATTATGGACTCTGCGTTTGTCATCACCCATTACCACACCACACCAGGGCACTTTAAGAGAACTGCCTTGGTGCTGAGCAGAACCCAGAGGAAGGCTTACTCCTATGAAGCTATAAATACTAAACTCAGGACATACCCACACTGAGCCCCTTCCTCACTGTGACTGAAGCAAAGAGCATGGTCAAGAGGCTGTGAGAAAGCTTCTAAAGGGGGTCAGCAGTCACTGCTGAGGCCTGGTCCTCACAGCGTTTGGGGTAATTAGGATTGTCTGAGGGCACGAGGCGAGACCTCCATGAAGGCATGAGTGACTTTATAAGAATAGAAAGCCGAGCGAGCCCTTGCTATCCCCACGCACTGCCATCACCATGAACAGTGCTGCGGGAAGGCTCTCTGGCCTGGACTTCCCGGCCCCCAGAACTGTGAGCCAATGAAGTTTTTGTCTTTTGCAGGCACTTTGCTACAGCTACCCAAAGTGAATTAAGTCCATCATGTACTGTACAAGGGACGCTGGACAAGAGGAGGCCAGCAGCGCCCAGGGACATCCTCCTCACTTGCTCCTCGGATGAGGAGCCTCTCTGCTGCCTGCTTGGCTCTTCTGCTGAGCCAGCCAACGTTCTTGACAGCTCTCTTCAGGATTTACCACCTTCATCCCCCACCCATGCTGCTGGCTCCAGACTTGCATCCCTGGTTTCAGCCTCACCACCAACAAGAGCAGTCTCTGTTTCCCGAGAGGATCCTACTTGGCCCGGCTCAGCTTTTGACCCAGGCCACCCATGCCTGGGGCTCTTGGCAGTTGAGTGGTTGATCCAGAGCCCACCTCACTCCAATCAGCAGTGTGGGAGGGACGGGTAGCTGTGTGGAGATGGGGCTGTTTCCACAGAAGAACAGTGGGCAGAAAGGCTGTGCATGGGAAAGAAGAAGACACAGGCACAAGGAGCTGCTCTCTAGCTTCTTAGCCTCAGAACGGACAGTGGGGGTTCCTGGGTCTGGAGGTGACCACGGCCATCCAACAAACAAAAGCATAAGTTCCCACCCCCGAGCCTTGTCTTCCTTCTTTTAATCTGTGAGCTGCTGGGCCAGTTCCAACACGATAAAGAGACTTATTTGTTACTCTTGGCATCAAAACAATGTGCTTTCACAGTCTGAACAAAGCCAAGGGAGCAATAAGTTGTAAAGATGGGAGGTCAGCAAGGGAAACAGAGTAGTGTTTTGCGGAAAGCCTATTTATAAAGCTTGAGTGAGGGAAACCGCTCTGAGCTGAAGGAATCTCACCTCACCATTGTGGGAAGGTGGGAGCTGCCATGCCATTTGAGCAAGAAAAGGTAAGCACCTCTGGGCCGGTACATGCTGCTCTCTGGGACATGCCCTGCCCAGAGAATTGAGTCCACACAAAGCACACTGTGCACGTGGCTGGAACCGTGCCTTCAGCTTGTCAGTAAGGAGTCCTTCCCACTGAGCCACCTGCTGAGCCGGGTCACAGGCTGTCCGCAGGGACTGTGTTGCTCAGGAGATAGGGTAGCAGGCTGTCCACAGGGACTGTGTTGCTCAGGAGATGGGGTCGCAGGCTGTCCGCAGGGACTGTGTTGCTCAGGAGATTGTCTTGCTCAGGAGATGGGGTAGCAGGCTGTCCGCAGGGACTGTGTTGCTCAGGAGATAGGGTAGCAGGCTGTCCACAGGGACTGTGTTGCTCAGGAGATGGGGTTGCAGGCTGTCCGCAGGGACTGTGTTGCTCAGGAGATTGTGCTTCTCAGGAGATGGGGTCACAGACTGTCCGCAGGGACTGTGCTGCTCAGGAGATTGTGTTGCTCAGGAGATGGGGTCGCAGGCTGTCCACAGGGACTGTGCTGCTCAGGAGATGGGGTCGTAGGCTGTCCACAGGGGCTGTGCTGCTCAGGAGATGGGATCACAGACTGTCCGCAGGGACTTTGTTGCTCAGGAGATTGTGTTGCTCAGGAGATGGGGTCACAGGCTGTCCACAGGGACTGTGTTGCTCAGGAGATGGGGTCACAGGCTGTCCGCAGGGGCTGTGCTGCTCAGGAGATGGGGTCGCAGGCTGTCTGCAGGGACTGTGTTGCTCAGGAGATGAGGTCCCAGGCTGTCCGCAGGGACTGTGTTGCTCAGGAGATTGTGTTGCTCAGGAGATGGGGTCACAGGCTGTCCACAGGGACTGTGCTGCTCAGGAGATGGGGTCGCAGGCTGTCCACAGGGGCTGTGTTGCTCAGGAGATGGGGTCGCAGGCTTCCACAGGGGCTGTGCTGCTCAGGAGATGGGTGTTAAACTTGTCAGGAATTTTTCTCATTTCTGGACTTTAGATATGGAGAGCATCAACATAGCCCCCAGCACTGACTTCGAGCTTCTGGGGACTCATTTGAAGCTCGATTCTTCTCCTGTCCACTCACTTTTGGAGCAACCCTTGGGGATGTTTAGTTTTCACAGTCCCTTCCTCACAGGCAGAGATGGAGTGAGCATCGTTGTCATTGGTCGTTGTCTCTATGCTCACATTTCCTCAAATCCCAAAGCCATCTTTTGATATTTACAGGGATGCATGGAGTCCTTTTCAGAGCCCAGGAGTGTGCACAGCCCTAGGGCCACAGCTGTCTGGGCTCCAATGATATTAGACCCAGCTGCAGCTTCTTATTTTCTTGGGTCACTGTCAAGGTTCTCATTTGGCTGAGGGCTCTTGGGATCTCAGCATATCAAGAAGGTTTTGTGTTCTCCTTCCTCGGGTTCTGTAGGCCTGGCCACTTTCAGCAGTGATCTAATCTCTACTCTTGGTGGAAGTTTTGAACATGTATTTGTTATAATGTTTTGTGTTGTAAGCAGGTAGTAGTAAATCCAGCTCAGCCCCCTGTTCCCGTCCTCTGTCCTATGCCCCTACCCTCTGCCCCTTGTCCTTTGCCCCGCCCTCTATCTCTGCCCTCTACCTCTGCCCTCTGCCCCGTACCCTCTGCCCCACCCTCTGACCCCTGCTCCCTGCCCCCTGCCCCCTGTCCTTCCCTCTGTCCTGTGCGGCAGTCATCAGGGGCCTCTGGGTCACTCACCAGCCTCCCCTTCCTTGCTCCACAGGCAGTGACCATCCCTCAGTAACTCTTGCTCTGCAGTCAGTGCTTGGAAACTTCCCTGGGCAGGCTACATACACTATTCCTTCTTTCAGGACACCCCATGTCCCAGCAAAGTCTCTGCTCTGCACCCCGCAGTAGGAGCCGGTCATCACCACTTCATTCTCCTGTTCCCAGACACACCCAGTGGTAGGCCCCTTCTCTGGCCTCCCCTGCTGACAGAGCAGCCAGCATAGCACCCAGGTAGGAAGAAGGGTGCCTTTACAGGGCTCCTATTGTCCCAGGGAGCAGAGCTAGGACCCAAGACTGTATGCCATGTGCCCTCCGCATGAGGCCTGTACCTCCAGTCACCAGGGACAGTTTGGAGTCTACTGTATCCTAGCTCTAAGATTGGCCAGGGCTTTCTAGCAGCCTGTGGGAACCAGGCATGGCTGTGTGCAAATCCTCCTCTGTGCCTGTCACATCTACATCCTGTTCTCAAGGTCCTCTCTGAGGGGCCTTGAGATCCTGTGGCCCCAGGGTCTGGACACCTGCTTGAAGCCCACACATCCTGAGTGCCAGCCTTGGAGAGGCAGCCAAGGCCGCAGAGTGGTCTTTGCTTGTGTTTCCACAGTGTAGCTCAGCTCTCAGCCCTGAAGGGAGGACCCCGGCTCTGCTGAGCTTCTGCTAACGTCGCTGACTGTTGGGAAACAGAAAAGAAGGAGCATTTGGGAGTTGTGCGCAGAGCATTTCGTTGACTTTATTGAAAGGCTGAGAGTAGGTAGGCATGGGGGGCAAGTATAGGGTAGGTGGCCGGGTCCTTGGGAGGCCCATCAGTCCCGCCCATGTCCTGTACTCTGGATTCGATTATCCAATGGTTAATCAAGGAACAAGGAGTCCCAGGCCCAGGCATCCACTACAGGAGCTCTGCCGGTCATTTGGCCCGGGCCTTCACTTCAGGGGAGGGTTCTGTGGCAGGCTGGCTCAGCACCCGGATTGAAGGTCCGCTTCCCATTTCGTTCCTGGCCTTGGTCTTACTCAGTTCTTGTCACTTTCGCTTTTCTTGGCTGCCTCCCCTGTCTACATGGTCCTGTCTCTGAAACCTCCCACCCCATGCAGCCCCTGCAGCTGCCCCCTCAGCCCCCTGCAGCCCCCTGCAGCCCCAGCTTCTCGGCACTTGTCCCCCACACACCCTCAGCCCCCTGCAGCCCCAGCTTCTCAGCACTTGTCCCCCACACACCGTCAGCCCCCTGCAGCCCCAGCTTCTCGGCACTTGTCCTCCACAAACCCTCGTATCCTGATTCCAGCTTCAGGAAAAAGGTAAACTAATCTCCAGCAAGGCACCACTGTGGAATCTGATTGCTAAAAGCAGTGGCTAAAATCACCAGGCCGCTTGAAAGAAGACTTTGCACAAGATCATCCTGCTCATACCTAGTTTTTGTTTTGAAAGTTTCATACATGTACATAACTGAGACCCAGATCAAACTTCGGACAGTGAGGGTCCCCCAGACCTGTGACACATGTGGCTGATGACAGCTAAGGGACGAGGAGCGAATCAGCCAAGACCTTTCCTGTCCTTCAGCTTTAGCTTGCAGCTGGCCTGGTACTGCGGGCTGTGAAGCCCGGGCTCCTGTGCCCTCCTGACCTGCGGAGGTGGGATTGAACCTCAGTCCAGGGCCAGTTCTTTGTCCTGTGTCCTGGGACTAAACACACCGATGTTCTCAGGCCTCGGCACAGTGCCCTCCTGTCCTTGGCCTGCTGGATGAGCCCACCTGTCTCGAGCAGGCATCCATGGAAACATGTTGGGAAGCCAGGCGCCAGCTGTGGTGGAGATCCGCCGCCCGCCCCCTCAGGGCTGCCCGGAGTCGCTGTGGCTCCAGTTGAGGCTCAGTTGCAGCTTTTTTCAGTGGGTTACGTGGGCAGCAGGTGATTCCGGAAAAGATGCAGACACTGCGGAACATGGGCCAGAGCTGCCACCAAGAAGGCTGGCAGAGAGCAGGTGGCACCGACGCCTGGCCAGTACTGTGTAAGAATTCAGATACCTGAGCCAGCCAGGGCTCCACCCATCCCTGGGGCAGCAATGGCCACAGGTGTTGAGTGTCTGGTCCAGGTGACCAGGCCCACAGAGTGTGTTTGGAACAAGCATTAGGAGTCTGAAGAAGAATGTGCCTCTTCCACCTCACACCCTGGGTCCTTGGGTCCCTTGTTCTTAGTGGGGTCTGAGCAGACCCAGCCTGGGAGCAGTCCCTTGCTTGGCCTGCCCAGTATCTGGCTGTGACCATGACTGTAGCCCTGTCCCTTCAAGAGGAAGGGCTGGAATCCTGGGAGGGAGACCTTGTAATTGGCCCTGCCCCATCTCCCCTAATATTGTTTGTTTCCCCTTTATTTTCTTTCACATGGGGTGCAGCCTGCAGCCCAAACCCTCACTGAGCAGGTTCCCCAGGTCCAGTGCTCTAGTGAACTAACTTTCTTACATTAAATGCTGGGAAACTCCAGCATAGAATGTTCTAGTTAGAAGACTGGGACCAGAAACCTGGAAACAGTATACATCGTAAATTCAGTGCAAAGAAGGGCCATGATGTGCCCAGTCCTCCACTCTCCTGCAGAACTTGGGGACCCCTCCACTGGCTCCCCACTGGCAGTACTTGTGGCTAGAGTCTATCTAGGGTAGTGCCCGCCTTAAAGAATTTCAAAGACTAAAGAGACCAGTAAGGGACTTAGGAAGGCCAGAAGCCTGTCCCAGGTGGCTTCATGCAGCAAGTGAGAAGGGAAATCTGAACTGCAGGGAGCTTTCTGGAATGGGGTGGGCAGTGGAAGCTGGGCTTAGGAAAGACTTGGCCTGTTGGGGTTAATTCACCCTGAGGAAATGTTTGCATTTCAAGGGAGGTCAATGGGCTGTGGTGTCTGCTCTGCAGGAGGCTCCTGGGAGAGTTCACCTGCACCAGCCATGCCCCTTCCTCACCATTCTGAAGTCTTAGAAAAGAGTGATCTGCAGGCTCGGCCTGGCCCCGGGCCTCCCCCAGGCAGATGCGGTGGAAACAGTGACCACAAAAGTGGCCATCTGTACCTGCTCACCTCTGTATAGAAGTCTTGTTTTGGGTTAGTGTCTGTCTTTGGCCTCAGAAACTAATGTCCCATCCAGTTATCCAATCCCCGTCCCCTGATCGCCTGGTGTCATGACCATCCTCTCCACCACCACCTCTTCCACCAGGGTGGGGCCCATGGGCTCTGAGCTCAAGGTACCCAGGCGGGCTTCCCTGGCGGCTGTGTTGGCCTCTCTCTCCATGGTTTGGAGGTGGCCAGCTTCTCCCTGCCAAACCTCACAGTTTGCCCTCTGTCTGTCTGTCCAGTCCTGGATGAAGCCCACTCCAGCCACTTCACTCACTGTCACTTATTGCTTCTCTAAGGACTCTTTCCAAGTAGAACTGTAGCTGAAGTGCTGAGATCAGGGTTCGACATGTGACTTGGAGGAAGCCGTTCATGTGGATGCGCTGGACACTAGCTTGCTCCCATACTTATCAGAGAGACACTGAGGATGAGGCGGAGGGAATGGCTTCCGGGACAAGCTTCTACTCTGTGCCCCAGAGTCCCCAGGATAGACATCAGTCCTGTCTCCTCATGGGTGCCTCTAGCTTAGCACCTGCCCAGAGCTGTGCCCTCCAGGGTCCCTCCAACCTAAGAGTAACCTCTTAATAAATAAGCCACTCATATTGGCCAGTGCTCTCAAAAGAAACAGAATGTATGTATGTGATTGTATGCACATGGGCATGTGTGTATAGAAGGACTTTGTTTTAAGGAATTGGCTCACGTAGTAATTGAAGCTGGAAAGTCCAAGTCCACGGTGGACTCAGGAAGGTAGGTACGGCAGCAGGGCCTTGCTGGTAGAATTGCCTCTTACTCAATGGGGGGCAATCTTTCTTATATTCAAGTCAAACTGCACTAGAGAGGGAGTCTTCTCTACCCAATGCCCACCAATTTAAGCATTAACTTCCTCTGAAATCACCCTCAGAACACCCCCAGATGTCCCACCATGTGTGTGGAGCTCAGCCCAACCTAGTTGACGTGAAAGTAATCATTGCGCTGGCTAACACTGCTTCGTCCCAATCTCTACTGGAGTCTACAGCAGATTCTTAAGGTTCCTTGAAGATTTAAAATTCTTCTCTGCTGACTGCAGCTCCCCATAAGCTGCCCCCTCACCTTGAAGAGCTTTGACCCCTGGTTCTGTTCTATCCATCATCTGTTCATCTATCTGTCCATCTATCCACCTACCCATTGTGAGTCAATAACTGATCATCATTGATGAATTTGGCTCCCTATAGCTATCATTCATCTATAACTATCATCACTGTTATCTGTCATTCACGTACATCTATCTATCTACCTGTCATTTATTAGTCATCTGTATCTACCTATTCTATCTGCCTATCTATCATCTATCTATCTATCTATCTATCTATCTATCTATCTATCTATCTACCTGATATCTATATGCCATCTGCCAGTCTACCACATGTATGTCTGTCTGTCCTCAAATATTGACAGGCTGACAACCAAGAGCTCTTTCCTCCTCCCCTTCAGTCTGCATGCTGAGAGATGTAACTACTTTCAACGCTTCTGTTTTTTTCCTGGCATTTTAAATAATGTGCTTATACTACTCTACTGATTTTTCACTTCCAAGCATGGTCTTTTGCCACTTAGCTGTGTACATGGGGATTTATCTCCTTTATATCTGTTCTCTTCCCACCAGTCCCTCAGAGTGAATCCTGGTTGCTATTTTACTCCACTGCACTGATTCTGCAGCCACAGCTGTGTGATGCCATCAAGTTCGCAAGGCTGATGTGTGCTGTGATCATGTTTCCTTTTCCTTCAGTTTTTTGCTTTTCCTAAAGTTGATTGTTCTTTTTTTTTCTGTTGATGTGTGATTTCATATATATAACATTAACATAGACCCAGATTTTGCTTTTAAGAGTCTTGTATAAGCTGTCAGCACCGCCCTAGTTTGGTACATCCTCTGTAGATGATTCTGTGATGCGCTCAGGACACATGTGTCCAAGCTGAAGGCTCAGGTCCTGGCTCTACTGCCTTCTGAGTCCTTGGATCAGTGGAGGCCATCAAGAAAGGCCGTGAGGACGTCCCTCCATCTTACCCTGTTCCGAATCCACCTGCTGCGCCTGGCAGCTTGGTCTCCTGCCAAAGTCTCTAAGTGGAATCCAGGTGCACACGAGAGCTCTGTGGGGCTTTGGACAGAGCTGTCCTCACAGAGCCAACAAAGGCTTCGTTTTGCATCTACAGCCTTCCAAACACTGGAGTCACATGCCAAGTACTGAGACCCTTACTCCAGCCCGTAGCTGAAGGGGAACGCTCCCCAGAATGCGGCCATGGAGGTGAAGGCGGCTCTTTCTCTTGGGCTTTCTGCCCCAGGAGGAGAGCACCAGTGTCTCTGGAGACTTGGGAAGAATCCCTGGTGCCTGTAGTACATCCACTCTCCATCTGGCCCAAGGGTTCAGTGTCCCCTGGCCCGTTGTGCTCCCCTAGGTGGCCTCATCCTTGGCTGGGACCCTGCCAGATATAACGATGACCTCGTCCTCTCCTCAATTCTTTTCTGATGGATTCTTTCTAAAGGTTCCTTCTCCTGGGAAGGAGAAGGTGATGACTCTGTCTGCCCTGACCCCGCAACCCTGAGTTCCGACCTCAGCACACCCCACCCTGGCCTCAGTCTTTTTCTTCCTCTCCTTTTCCAGGGTAGGTGACCTTTCTGGAAACTCCTGCCTTCAGCTCTGGCTCCATCCCCCCGAGGCCACCCAGCCTGGTGGTCCCTCTTCTTTTCTTGGGTCTCCCCACCTCTTACACTTCCTGGATCGCTGCTCCACCCTTCTCCCGTTGGCCATTGCTTTGTCTTCTTTGTTCTACTGTGTCAGACTCCTGCGTTTTAGCTTCAAATTGTTACTAAGTATTCATTTCAGAAAGCATATTCTTAATTTGGGAGGAGGGGTGTGAACACTGAGCACTCCCTCCCAGAGGCTGAGGCGCCATCCTCTGCACTCCAGTCTCTCCTGACAGGGTCTTTGTGGTTCTCCACCCTCCTCCCTGTCCTGGGGCCCCTGTAGACCAAGTGCCGGCCCCTTGACTGTGGCCCCATCATACACCTTGCCACTGACCTGCAGCTTTGTCCCAGGCAGCCCAGGCCTGCGGCCTGTTTCCGAAGCTTCCTTCCCAGCCACTGGATGTGAGTGTCCTTGCCCTTGGGCAGAGGTGCCCACCTGCACCAGACACTGACACCATCTTGCTTCTTGGCTGTAGACCACAGTCCTTGTGGAGGTATGGCTAGGACTCCCCATTTGCCTGCTGCAGGCACCCATTCTTGACCTCATTCAGCTGTCAAGTTTGAGGCTCTGGGGACTACACAGGTGCTGATAGACCTCACAGTCAGCACAGGTAGATGCTATCAGGACACACAACCAACCACCCATTTGGAGAAGTATCCTGAGCATTGGATTTAGGGAGGGGGGCCTCTGCCTGCAGAGACCATGGCGGTGGGGGCAGGGGGGTGGGCTCTGTGGAGCAGGTGCTGGCTGGGCTGACCTGGACAATGGGTTGGGCAGGGTTTTTTCATGTGAAGAGCAGGAATGACTAAGAAAGCAGCAAGCCTCGGCGCTGGGAGCACGGGGGTGGGGTGGGGGCAGGAGGCTTGGATCTTAAACATCCCTCTAAAGGCCTTGTAGTGAAGGACTAGCAGCCTAGGGCAAGACTGGGAGGGGAGGACCCTAGAGGGATGCTTAGAGGGGATAATGGGACTCCACCCTTCCCTCTGCTTTGAGAGCCACTCTGCCTCATCACAGGGCCCAAAACAGCACAGTCGGCCAACTGTGGGCCCAAATAACTCTTTGTTCTTTGCTATTTTCCCCGGAGAGACAAATCTTACAAGCACAGTTGTTCTCCCAGCCCCAGGTCTGTTAATACTGGCTACCGCATCAATGTTGTTGCCTTCCAAAAATTTCTACACCTACTAACATGTGCAGCATCAAATGTCTCACATCCCTTCTCGTGTCCTCTGGCGCGATGAGCTAGTCATGTCTGTGACCCGCACAGCTTTCTCAGGCCATGGTAGAGAGACGAGAACAGAGAGCAGAGCAGGCTGGGCGGCCTCTTTATTGTTCCTGGGTGTGGAGCAGTATACACAGCATGGGCAGTCACTTAGCTGGTAAGAATATCTCAATAAATAAACAAATAAGCAACATATACACTGAAACAGGGGATATAAAAATGGCTAGCTGAGCAGGTCACGGAGAAGGTGTGGATGTGTGCAGGCCAGAGAACACCAGGCTTCCTTGAAACAATCTTGGACGGTCTTGGGTGGGGAGGGGATCTTGGGTTCTTGTTCTGAGAGCCTTGTCCAGTTTAAACAGATTCTACAAGAACGCGTTTCTGTTTTATTAAAAAATATACATTAAAAAGGCACTTAGAGGGAGATACAATCCAATATGCCTTCATTTGCATTCCTCAATCTAGAGCTTTTCAGAAAGATTAAAATCCCCCAAACTCAAACCCAGGAGGAAATCCAAATGGCGACGAGATGAGAACACAGGAGTCACAGGCAGGAAGGCGGGGCACTTCCCAGGGGACCGGCTCTGAGGACGAGGTGGAACCAGGGTCTGCCGTCCACAGCCACCGCTGTCCCCTCTGGACACTCGGCTGGAGCACAGGGTCAGGGAGGAGCCATGAGGTTCCAGGTGCTGGAAGTCACAGCCGTGGACAAATTCCATCCTCTTGTGCTTCAGACACGCAGGTGGGTCTGGAAGATAAGGACAGGGTGTGAGCTGCTGCTGGACAGCATCTTGGGGAGTGCAGCCTCTCACTAAGGGAGCCTGAAGTGTGTGTAGTGTATGTGTGCAGAGTATGTGTGTGTTATATGCTGTGTGTAGAGTGGACATGTATGTTATGTGTCCAGAGTATGTGCAGGGTGTGATGTATGTTGCATGTAGAGTGGGCATGTATGTTATGTGTGTAGAGTGGGTGTGTGGTGTAGAGTGGGCATATATGTTATGTGTGTAGAATGGATGTGTGCGGTGTGATATATGTTGCGTGTAGAGTGGGCATGTATGTTACATGTTTAGAGTGGATGTGTGATGTATTCTGTGTGTATAGTGGACATGTATGTTACATGTTTAGAGTGGATGTTTGTGGTGTAATGTATGTTACATGTAGAGTGGGCATATATGTTATGTGTGTAGAGCGGATGTGTCTGGTGTGATGTACATTATGTGTAGAGTGGGCATGTATATTATGTGTGTAGGGTGGGTGGGTGTGTGGTGTATATTGTGTGTAGAGTGGACATGTATGTTATGTATGTACAGTGGGTGTGGGGTGTGGTGTATATTGTGTGTAGAGTGAACATGTATGTTTTGTATGTACAGTGGGTGTGTGTGGTGTGATGTACGTTATGTATAGAGTGGGCATGTATGTTATATATGTACAGTGGGTGTGTGGGGTGTGATGTTTGCTGTGTTGTGTTGTTCCTTGCTCTACAGCTGTGATTGGGACATAGAACTTCACATTTCTACAGGGCCACACAACTGACATTTTTTTTTTTTTTTGGTCTTTTCGAGACAGGGTCTCCCTGCAGCCCCAGCTGTCCTGGAACTCACTCTGTAGACCAGGCTGGCCTTGAACTACTGACATTTAAAACACATGCGAGCCCCTGAAAATGGGGACACCAAGGCTTGACACCACATCGGCCCAGTTTGATCTGGTACAGGATCCTGGGTGTCACCAGGCGCCTCCCACCAGCACCATCTCTTGTACTTAGACTTGGGCGGCAGGTGGGTAGCCATGATGATGGGTCAATCATGTGTTCAGATGCCACATACCCTTGACACATGGGGCAATACACTCAGACACATGTGTGTATACACACATCAGCACACGTGAACACACACCTGCACACATGTGCATGCACATGCTGGATGTTCTGCAGGAAGCCTCCCCTCCCCTCATGAATACTGGTCTGGAGCCAAGTTTTCTGGAGGGGAGGGCATGTAGACAGGTGACAGGACAAGATGGCGGCACTCCAGGAAGGATAACCATGCTGAAATGATGTTCAGGTCCTTGAGGGGTCCGGAGGTTGGCACAGCAGACCCAAAACACTGTCTTCTGTGCCCACCTAAAGCTCACTGAAGATGTGCAGGGAGGTAGTTGGAGGCAGGGGTCTGAGTGTCAGACAGAGGGATGTGGCCATAGCCCAAGGTCCTGCCCTAGCCTACAGGGTGAGGAGCACACACTTGGCACAGGAATGTCAAGGACCCCAGAATGCCAGGAGCACCCTCTAGGGGGGTGCTGGAGCACCAAGGTAGGGAAGAACAGAGCCCAAAGCCGTGCTCCAGGGCCAGGGCTGCAGCACAGGCAGCATCTGGCCCATCCCTGAATGTTCAGGCCTCACACTACACTGCCAGGCCTGTGCTGGCCAGTGCACAAAGGCCCACGGCACACGCCATCCTTCTTCCTGAACCCGAGCTCTGGGAGTGACTTCTCCCAGCTCCCGGGTGCTTCCTTGTGGCGTCAGAGGACAATGTGGAGGGGCTGGAACAGATATCCCCTAAGAGTAAGCACAGAAACACATACAACATACAACACCCACAGTACATATATACAACACGCGAATGATATACACAACACACACAGACATACACACGTTAACACCCACAATACACATATACAACACACAAATGATATACACACAGACATACACACAACATACAACACCCATAATACATATACACAACACAAAATGATATACATACAACACACACAGACATACACACAGCATATAACACCCACCACCCACAATACGTATACACAACACACAAGACAAACAATATACACAGCATACACAACACAAACAACACAGACAGTACACAATACATATACACAACACACAAGACAAACAATATACACAGCATACACAACACAAACAACACAGGCAGTACACAATACACACACAAAAACACCACACACAACACAAACAATACACACAATACACAACATATGAAATACACATACACACCACAGATAACACACAGCAGCACATAACACTCAACAAACTACACACAGCAGCACACACAACACACATGATACAACACACAATGCATACTACACACACACATACACACACATATACTCCAAGTACTTAGGCGTTTTAAAGTGGTCCTGGGAAGAGAGTCAAAGGCTGCTTTCTTGGAGAATGTGGTTGTAATTAGATAATTAATAAGAGAAAGCTAAATGGAAGCCTTCCTCTGTGGGAGGAAATAATTACAACAGCTTTTGATATCTGAGCTGAACCAAGCCGCCAGGGGAAGGACAGCATCACCCATGAAAAGCCAACACGGGCAGGGCCGTCCCAGCAGGGTGGGTTGGGGGTCGGCTTCATGAGCCGAGAGGCCTGTGGCTCAGGCAGAAATTGGTGGCAGGTTCATTAGTCTTCCTGGCCGAGCACCTCTGGGCCCAGTCCCCTTGCTGTCACCTTGACTCCCACATGTCTGTGGAGATGGGCCAGTGTAAGACATCTGTGCTCAAGACAGCCTTCCCACAGAAGGGCCTCCTGCGGCTGCAGCTGGGCTGGCAGGGCGCTCAGCGGCTCCTGACGAGAGCAGAGCGGCACTGCCAGACAAAGGGAAGCATGGAGCTGCAGTGACTCTCCAGCTGGGGAGGCAGCAGGGTAGGTAGGAGGGGTCCTGAGGGTCCATCCGCCACACATCCATCCTCAGGCCCCCTCTCCTCACCTCCTTTCCCATATTCCTCCCTTCTTCTGCCCTCCTTCCATCCTACTTTCCTTCCTTCTCTTCCCTTCTTCCTTCCTTCCCTTCTTTCTTTCCTTCCTCTCTTCCTTTCCTTCCTCTCTTCATTCCCTTCTTCCTTCCCTTCCTCTCTTCCTTTCCTTCCTCTCTTCCTTCCCTTCTTTCTTTCCTTCCTCTCTACCTTCCCTTCTTCCTTTCCTTCCTCTCTTCCTTTCCTTCCTCCCTTCCCTTCTTCCTTTCCTTCCTCTCTTCCTTTCCTTCTTCCTTTCCTTCCTCTCTTCCTTTCTTTCCTTTCTTCCTTCCCTTACTCCTCCCTTCCATTCCTTTCTTTTCTGCCTCCTTCCTCTTCCACTCACCTCCCTTTCCATCCCTCTAACTCCCTCTCTCCTTTCCTTTTCCTCCTTTCTCCCACCCATCCATCCTTCCATCCCTGTGGCCATGTGTCCATCTTCCAGCCCTGAGCAAAGGCTGGTGCTAGCTGCTGACGAGGCCACAGAGAGCTTTGTCTGTAGAAGTCACATGGAGGAGCCCAGAAGATGCTGAAAACCTCCTAAAGGAAAGTGTGGGTCAGACCATGCAGCAGGGAAGACGGTCACCGAGAACCAGGAAGCGGGACAGGAAGCCAACAGGAGACCTGCTCAGTGCCAGCAAGTGGGTACACACAGGCGCATGTGTGCACACACCCCTGTATACACATCAGCGCACAAACACATCTGAGTTTTTCCTGTGGTGCCTAGGGAGGTGGAAGGAGAACTGACTACAAAAACATGGATGTGGCCATCATGTACAGCCACAGAGTGAACATCAGCCCCACCTTCAACCTCCTCCCTGGCCCACTGAGAGGAAAGATGTCTTTGCTTCCAAAGTCACTCAGCCCAGCACGCCACCCCTGACCCCCTCACCAGGCTCCTCCTCCTCTCTGCCAGGCTCCTCCTCCTCTCTTCCAGGCTCCTCCTCCTCCCCTGCCAGGCTCCTCCTCCTCCCCTGCCAGGCTCCTCCTCCTCTCTGCCAGGCTCCTCCTCCTCCCCTGCCAGGCTCCTCCTCCTCCCCTGCCAGGCTCCTCCTCCTCTCTGCCAGGCTCTTCCTCCTCCCTTGCCAGGCTCCTCCTCTCCCTGTCTCTCCCTCCTCCCCTGCCAGGCTCCTCCTCCTCCCTTGCCAGGCTCCTCCTCTCCCTGTCTCTCCCTCCTCCCCTGCCAGGCTCCTCCTGCCCTCCCATGTCCCACCCACTACCCTGCTGCTCCTCTCAATCCCTGGCTTCCAGTCCATCAAAGTTCTGGGAAGTGCCAGGCTGTGTGAAAACAGTGTGCTTGTGAGCTGGAGCTGCCGTGGCCCTGCGTGGACCCATGGGCTTGCCCGTCCCACTGGGCAGCCCCTGGGCCGCTAGCAAGCCCCGTCCTCCTGTTCGGGTTCTCTGAACCCTGGCTGAGTCTGGACACAACTTCCCAGACACCCATATCATCATTAGTCAGGGGTCCCTCAACTCTAAGCAAGCAACAGACAAGATGTGCCAGGCACATGGGGGACCACAGGTGGCCCCAGAAAAGAAGGATCAAACCCTCAGAGCAGCAGAATCTACCATCTGGGTAGAAACTTAGCTGAGAAGAGGTGATCTGCTTCAACAGGATGGCACAGGCTGAAACTATTGAAAAGGACTCTGGAGAGTCACAGAACAGAAAGAGGAGGAAGGTGTTAAGAGCAGGGAGTGAGGAGCCATTGGGGAACATCTTGGGGGGCAGAGCCTGCTGGGGGTTTTTTTCCTCCCTGCCCTGGGTGGAAACCACCCAGAAGAGAGAGCAGAAGTGTTCTCACCAAAGAAGAGGAAGAGCTGTATCTCTGTGTTAAAGGAGACCCCGTTCTGAAGGAGAACGGATTCATGCCACAAAGAAACCTCTGGGTTCTGAGACTAAGGGAAACAGGAAAACAAAAGCAGCCAGACTCACACGGCTTCCCAGGTGCCACCCCACCTGCCACATTCTACGACACCCAGGGTTTGATGGGAAAAGAAGGGAGTGCACTAGGGAGTCTCCAGCCTGAATCACCGGCCATGGTGCTGAAGCCTCCGGGGGCAGCGGGGAGCCCCAGGGGGAAGTCGGAAGGGAAATGTCCAACATCCTTGGCTTCTGCCTCTGTAAGCATGTAGGGGACCCTGGAGCACCCCACTGCCAAACGGAAGGAAAGAGGGGGACTGCGGAGGCTGGAGGCTGAGGGGCCCCGCGACCTCTTGGGCCAAGGCACCTATAGGTCCTGGCCACCCCAGCTGCCTCTGCCTACAGCTGCATGGCAGGAAGTGCCATAGGCAGGCTCCGCACCTGAGTCTCTACAGCCCCTTCGCTCTGCTTTTGTTTTAAACATTGCCCAGGCTGGCCTCAAATTTGCAGTCTTCCTGCCTGGGAGCCCTGGGACTACAGGTGTGTGCCGGCATTACCAGAAGGCCAGTCATCTTAATGCCTGTCCTGTCCCAAGACACTTACCTAAGATCACAAGAAAATGCAGGAAGCCAGAACCCACAGCTCACTGGCAGCTAAACTGACCCACTTTCCAAAGATGCCCATGAGACATGGGACAGCTAAGCATTATTCACAGGATGTCGTAGACATCACTGAGGACGGCAGTGCCTGTGTGTGTGAGATTCCAACCATTCCAGGAATTAAACACAAGGGTATGTTTCCTGTTTTATTTATTCATGTCTGATTATTTATCTTGGGACATTATTTTTAGACTAGTGATGGTGGCGTGGCGGGGGCAGGGAGCATCTTCTTCGCTAGTTGGGTCCACAGTGCCTGACACACTGAGGGGAGACCAGAGAGCCCAGCAGCTCCTACGGCGAAGAACAGGGCTCACAGCAGCAGGTCAATCAGGGCCTCCAGAGGGGAATCCGGGACATGGCAGGCATGAGCCAGGGAAGTCAGGGGACAGCTGGAGCAGAGGGACCAGTAACAATGGTGAGTCAACTTTCCCACATCAGTGCCAGCAGCATGCTGCAGGGCAGTGGGTACGGGCACAGCCTCTGCCTTCTGACCCCCCCGCCCCCGCCACCTGACTGCAGGAGCCAGTCACCCATGCAGCCACACCTTGAAGAAGCCAGCTGTCACCTGTCCCAAGAGGCCAGCTGGAGCTACCTGCCCACCGGCTTCCAGCTGGTGGCGATGGGACTGACCCTAGCTGGCAGAGAGAGGGCACTTTGGACTCCCCTGGCCATCACCTGACGGAGACTCCACAGGCCTTGTTGGCACTATGCCTGCTCAAAGCTAACAGTCAGGGCGTTCACCACCTTGGCAGTGGGACAGAAGGAGCCGTGGGTCAGGGGCACCCACCAGGCAGCCGTGGTGCTCCCACAATGCCTGGCACTCATCATGAGCTGCATGGGCTTTGGCGTGACCCAGGAGCTTCTCGGTTATGACCCCAAACTGCACCTCATACCTGCAGGGTCAAAACCTCCAGCTCTTCTAGACTGCTTCCTGAGCATGCACAGCCTGGTTACTCACAACCCTGTACCAGCCCAGCCCTGTTCAAAAGGAAACTGAGGCTGAGATGCCCCCGTCATATGGAAGTTCAGAGTTAAGGCAGGAAGAATACCCTGAGAGCATTTTGCTGTTCCTTGACTGGGGCTGACCCCACCATGGCCCTGTCCTAAGGATATGCTAGCAAGGTTATGACCCCAGAAAGGCAGGCAGTGGGCCTCTTGGGACAGCCTCAGTTGGGCCACATGGTGGACACTGCTGGTCATCCTCAGTGACCACCCAGGCACCAGGGTGCCAGCCACAAGCTGCATACCTGCCCCCACCCCATCCCCGCCTCCTGCAGCAAGCTGTCTTTCTGACAAATGCGTGTGCACAGATAGAGGAAACAAAGCCGTTTGCTTCCAAAGGGGGGAAGATGGACTCTCCCAGGCCAGATCCTCTCAGCCCACTCTGAGCAAGTTGGCCAGGGAGAGTGAGTAGCTATAGCCAAAGTGGCACTGGGTGGCAGCCCTGCTTCTCAAGAGCCACCAGCCTGGTTCACCTGGGTTTGTTGATGCTTTTATAAGTCAGGAGCAATGATCCTGCCCAGCTGGGTGCTGGGTGCTGGGTTCTGGTTACTGAGAATTGGGAATTGGGTGCTGGGCACTGGATGAGAGTAGAGACCTATGGGACAAAGGTGTGGTGTACATCACTTAGGCTTCCTTCCCTCCCAGCCAAGATGTCTGCCTACTCACAGCTCAGCAGGCTCCGAATGCCTAGGGGTGGGGAGGGTCACAAGGGGAAACCACGGAGCCACAGAGCTGACCAGCAAACCCGGCCCACCGTGCAGCTGAGTCAGCTTCTGAAACAGAGCAGTGACTGAAAGACAGACTGTGAGGTGGGGCCACTTGCACAGGGTGAAGGACGGCAGTGCGGCCCGGGAGGAGGGACGGCCGCTGCCCTTCCTCCCAGGCTACGAAAATCACAGCGCGGTGGGCACTCTGAGATACTTGCTTTTACAGCGTTCCCCTGGGTGGCTGTGTCTGGGCCCCTTACAGGAGCTCCCTGCCCTTCAAAGGCTACTTGCAGCTCCCCCACCTGAAGCAGTTCTGTGTGGTCTTCGCAGGCTTTGGGACCCTGTTTCTAGAGAATGGGCTGTGTAGCCCATTAAGCAGTGAGGAGGCTTCTACTCTAGCCACAGGGCTTTGCAGAGTGGCTCAGGGCAGAGGTAAGGAGCTGGTGGGGGCAGGGGGTCCCTTAGTGCTTAGAAAGTCAAGCTTTTCCAAAGGGACCTTTGGGTAATATTCTATCTCCTCAGGCAGTCAGGAAGCTCCCAGAATTCCAGAGGCTGGAAGTCTAGTAAGTTGATGGCACCCTTCCAAACTCACCCTGGCTCCAGGTGGAGGTCGTGCCGAGCATGCAGAATCCTGTTGCTTGGGTTCTGGTACAGCCTGGAGAACCCCTAGAGGGCTGTGCACACCTTGCTGCTGTGGCCTCTGTGCTCCCTGGCCTCTGAGTCCACAGCACCCTGGCACTTTTGGAACCCCACGGGCGGAGCATTTGCAGAAGGGTCAGCTGGAGCTGGTGAGGAGGTTGGCCTCGTCTTCCCATCCCCGTCCCTCTCTCATGCTCCATGACCCATGGTCTGCTGAGGCTTTCCTGCTACATGGGACAAAGGGGGGCCACCTCCCGTCTCTACACTGCTCCTCCCCCCTCCCCCTCCCCATCTTTCTCTCTCTCCCTGCCACTTCTCCTTCCTGATTCTTTCTTCCTTTCCTCTTCTCTCCCTCCCCTTTCCCTCTCCCACTGTCTCCACCCCCCCCCCATACTCTCCCTCTCTCCTTTCTTTCTCCCTCTCCTTGGCCATGACTCTCTCCAGGGACCCCAGGGTGACTTTCTAGAATGGCTCAACTGGTGGCCCCAAAAGCAACCAGAGAAGAATTGAGACTTTCTCTGCACTGTCCCAGTGTTACTGCAGAGTCACCGCCTACCCACCGACGACCCCAGCTCCGAGGAGTTAGCTCTGTCCTCTGCCCGCCGCCTGCCCACCGACGACCCCAGCTCCGAGGAGTTAGCTCTGTCCTCTGCCCGCCGCCTGCCCACCGACGACCCCAGCTCCGAGGAGTTAGCTCTGTCCTCTGCCCGCCGCCTGCCCACCGACGACCCCAGCTCCGAGGAGTTAGCTCTGTCCTCTGCCCGCCGCCTGCCCACCGACGACCCCAGCTCCGAGGAGTTAGCTCTGTCCTCTGCCCGCCGCCTGCCCACCGACGACCCCAGCTCCGAGGAGTTAGCTCTGTCCTCTGCCCGCCGCCTGCCCACCGACGACCCCAGCTCCGAGGAGTTAGCTCTGTCCTCTGCCCGCCGCCTGCCCACCGACGACCCCAGCTCCGAGGAGTTAGCTCTGTCCTCTGCCCGCCGCCTGCCCACCGACGACCCCAGCTCCGAGGAGTTAGCTCTGTCCTCTGCCCGCCGCCTGCCCACCGACGACCCCAGCTCCGAGGAGTTAGCTCTGTCCTCTGCCCGCCGCCTGCCCACCGATGACCCCCAGCTCTGAGGAGTTAGCTCTGTCCTCTGCCCTCAGCAAGCACAGGCCCAGGGTCCCATTGGAAGGCACAGAGGGCATTTTGCAGCCTCACAGCCATGAGAAACCAGCTCAGCAGAGATGATTTGACCCCTTCCCTGTAGCTCCCACACCCAGGACCTGCTTTACAGTGACTTATGACTTCCTCAGATGTCCCTGAGTCGACGACTCCCAAGTAAAAACCACAGGAGAGCAAAAAGAACAAGAAGCCATCCCATTTCAGTCTGGTGGTGACAGGAGCCCCTTCAGGGACCGGCTAGTCAAATGTTGTCATTTCAGAGACCGAGACCGTGGGTCACACACAGGTGGGCTCAGACAGTTGGCCAGGACTCAGGCTAGCCAGCCCTGGCTGGAAATGCCGCTCACATCTAAGGCACCTGACTCACAGACACAAACTCTGGGAAGTTCACTTAGCAATGCCTTGGGGCCAAGCCCAGGAACACCTGCCGACTCCCTCCCCCAGTGCCAGAGCGAGCTCAGAGGAACCCTGTGGGTGGGTGCTCTGGGGATTCGGATGCCGAGATGACCACAGCTGGACTGTCCTGGACCAGCTCACTGGTCACTCAGGGGACAGACAGCACAACAAATCATCAGTGACTGCATCATAAATATTCCAATAAAGTTTTAGAGAAGTGAGTTCAAGGTTACATTGCCATGCTATGAAATATACTGAAAATATATCCCAAATACAAGCAATTTGAGTGAAATGTAGGGCGGGTTCTAGAAAACCCAGAAAAGGCAGTGATTCATGGTCAGGGAAGGCAGATGTTATGTTTCTGGGACCTTAGGAAGTTCTCCACATGGTCAGGGTGGAACTGAATCCTGGGTGCTTGTCTGGGTGCTGGGCAGAAGAGGCAGGAGCAGAGAAGTGAGGCCCGGGGAGTGGTGAGGACAGGGGTGAGGGAGTGGGTACTCTGGGGAGGGGCCTGACACCTGTGGGACCCCATGACAATGGGGAGACAGTGATGAGTGTTGGGTTAGACTTGTCAGACTGCAGTGCAGAGAGGAGGAAAGCACCCCAGCACCTCTGGGGAGGTCCCTCAAAGGCCCAGAAGGAGGGTCTCAGCCGACCGGAGCCACACAGCCTGGAGAAGACTGCTTCAAGGCAGGCTCTCAGGAATGAAGGCATAGGGCCCAGGCCCCTGAAGCCTGGCCAAGCTGCTGTCCCAGGGTCTGAAGCTGGGCCTCCCAAGGCTTCCTGCCATGACAGAACTCAAAGAGCCAATTTGGGGGATGGGAGAGGAGGCTGGGAACAAGCATCTTGTAAGAGCAAAGTGGTGTGGAAGCCCATGGTGGAGGACACCCGGGAGGGAGAGCTGTCAGACAGCGCCTCCTGCTGTCCGGAGGACCTGGCAGTGCAAGGTGAAGGGGAGCCAGGACAGTGAGGGGTGGGAGGACACAGAGTAACAGCTGGTTGCAGCAGAGAACATGTCTTGACCTTGGCTGCTCACAGCCTGGCACACATCAGGAAGTCAGCTAGCATGCAATTAATGTCTTTGCCTCCATCAGGGGAAAGCCATTTTGTTATTTATTTATTTATTTATTTATTTATTTATTTATTTATTTATTTGTAGGAATGTACTGTCTACATGCAAGTTTGTGCACCCGTGTCGTGCAATGCCGCGGAGGTCAGAAGAGGGTCTCAGATTCCCCTGGAACTGGAGTTCTCCTGGAATTGGAGTTTCAGATGGTTCTCAGCCGCCATGTGGGTGCTGGGAATCGAACCCGGGTCCTCTGCAAGAATGGTTGGCGCTCTTAACCTCTAGGCCATCTCTCTGGCCCCGGGAAAGCCATTTTGTAAAAACCTGTGAGGCAGGGTTATGAAAGTGATGCCCCGGGCTTGCAAAGGTGATGAGGAAGGCCTGGGAGTCACCAGTGTGTTCCCAAGACCCCCGGGAAGGCAAGCACAGGTGGGTTCTAATGAACACAATACCCATGACGAGATAAGACAGGATGTTGCCAGGCCTGCTGGCACAGAGCTGTAATTCCAAGTACTGGGAGGCTGAGGCAGGAGAATCACAGATTCAAGGCCAGCCCGGACAACTCTGATGAAACATTGCTCGAAATAAAAAGTAAGAAGAGGGCTGGGCTGCATTCAGCTCAGTGGTGTTTGCTTACCATGTACAAAGTCCCAGGTTCAGGTCCCAGTACCGCAAAATTTCAATAAATACACAAGACAGATGTGTGTGGTTTTACAGACAGCAAGAGCTGAAGGTGGACAAACTGCCCACAGGTGAGCAGAATCCCGTGGCTGTGCTGCCAACAGAGGCGTGTCCTTCACTTGGTGACCTCCACCCAGGATACAAAGATCTCTGTGTGAACTCTGCAGAGTACAAACAAACTCTGCATGAAGACAGAGGAGAGAGAGCTAAACACACACTTGCAGGTTATCTGTGGACAAATACAACTTGTACACACTGCCTGTGCTCTCAGAACCTTCCAGAACCAGCCGCTCCCACCACCTCGTAGGCCCTTAGACTCCTTGCCCCACCTGCAAACAGTCAAGCTGCCTCACAGTGCCCACAGTGAGGGCACTGCCAGTTAGGGAGGGTGACCCCGACCTCTGAACTTCCTTATCTCCGGTCTCAGGTCCCCACAAGAACTTCTGACCTCAGCCGTCACCTCAGGCCCCGTGCTCACAGGCCTCGTGGATCTGACTGCCTGCCTGGCAGCGTGTACAGCTGTCCTCACGTGCACCCAAGCACCCAAGAGCTGGCAGGCCTCAGAAGACAGCAAAGGGCAAGGCTGGAAGCACAAAGGCAAGACAGAGAAACCTCTGGCAACCTGATAGTGCTGAGCTGTGGGAAGCCCAAGATTGCACAGGTGCTACAGGTAGCAAGCAGCCAGGACCTGGGGTCCGCAGGGTGCTTGTGAGCAGAGTGCTGCTGTTTTGAAGGCAGGTGTATCAGGAGTCAGATGCTCTGGAAAGCGTCCCAGCTGGAGCTGGGAGGACTCAGAACTGGCAAAGCCCCTGGGAAATACGAGCGCTTACCCCTGAGATGGGGCACCTGTCCCAACGAACGATGCCAGGGAAGACTGCTTCCACTGTGCTGAAGATGCATGCTGCTCTGCTTTCCTGAAGGTGGCCTTCATGTCGGGAGTAGTGCATCGCAGACTCTGGAGAGGGCTGAGGGCGTGAGTGACATACATAAGTCTAAATCAGCCTGAGATGAACCAAGACTGTGTGATGGGGCCTGAGGACAGGAAATCAAGGGTCTTGGTGCAGATGTGGTGAGTGAACTGAGCAGAGGGGCTGGAAGAAGAGGAGGTCCCCACAGCCACCCGTGTTCTGTAACAACACCTAGTCACCCTAACCTGTTTGAAAATCAAGTAACTAGCTCCAGAAATATGTCTCATGATTGCTTAGTTGTTAAAAATTCAAAGCTGGCAGCAGCCTACAAGACATAGGCATAGGAAAAGACTTCCTAAATCAGACAGCAGCTGTGCAAGAAATAAGATTGACAATTGACAAATGGGACCTCATTAAACTCAAAAGCAGGCTGGAGAGATGGCCTAGTGGTTAAGAGCGCCGACCGCTCTTGCAGAGGACCCGGGTTCGATCCCCAGCACCCACATGGCGGCCGAGAACCGTCTGAAACTCCAATTCCAGGAGAACTCCAGTTCCAGGGAATCCGACACCCTCTTCTGACCTCCACGGCATTGCACGACACGGGTGCACAGACTTGCATGCAGACAGTACATTCATACACATAGAGAAATAAATAAAATTTAAAAAATAAACTCAAAAGCTTCTGTACATCAAAAGAAACAATCAAGGAAGTGAAGAGAAAACCCACAGAGTGGGAGGAAACCTTCACTGCAGATACATCTGACAAAGCATTGATTTCCAGAATATATAAACTACTCAAAAAAAAAAAAAAAAAAAAAGAAAGAAAAACAAATACCCCACTCAATGTGGAGCAAAGAGCTGAAACGAGGACTTCATGAGTGAGGAATTAGAGATGGCCGAGAAAAAGAAACACCTTACGAAGTGTTCCAACATCACTAATCATTAAGGAAATGCAAATCAAAACCACTTAAGATATCATTCTCACTTGATCTGGACTGGCTAGGATCAAGAAAACAAATGTACCATGTGCTAGAGAGGTTGTGGGGAAAGGGAACACTCATCCATGTGGTGGAATGTAAACTTGTACAGCCACTATGGAAAGCAGTGTGGAAACCCTTAGACAGACTCAAGTGAGCTTACCACCCAACCCAGTCATACCACTCCTGGGTATATTACCCACACAAGACTCATCTTACTGCAGATACATGCACAGCCATGGTTTACTGCAGCTCTCTTCACAATAGCGAAGACTGGAACCAACCCAAGTGCCCCTCAACTGACAAGTGGGATAGAGAAATTGGTACATCTACACAATTGAGTTCTATGCAACGGTAAAGAAAGATGACAGCATTGAATTGCAGGGAAATGGATGGAACTAGAAAATATTTGCTAAGTGAAATAACACAGTCCAAAAAACAAAGGAAAAAAAAAATGGTATCCCTCATCTATGAGTCTAGTGCCAATTACCTAGTTGTAAGTATTTCTTGTGCAGGCTCCTTGAGCTTTTATCCAAGTAGTTGGGAGTGATGCATATTGGAAAGAACAACAACAATAGAAAAGAACTTCTGCTTGAAACAGTCAACTTCTACATTGATAATTTTGAGAAAGACTGAGAAAAAATGAAAAACATGTTTGGCAGATATGTTTGAGCTCTGGTGGGTGGGGGGTAGAGAGGGGGACACAGCCTAGATTGATTTGTAACATAATCTAGTACAATATAAATAAGTAATAAATAAATTTTAATATTCCTGAACTGAAACCCGAATTCATAAGTTGGGGCATATTGAAATAAGATTTACTCATTTATGGTGCTTTCAAATGCTTTTTAAATAGAGGGAAGACAACTATTATGGACTTTACTAAGGGGAAACTTTTTAAAAGTAGAAAGTGATGTGACTGAGCGATGACTGCAGAGTGTTCACACCTAGTGAGAGATGACTGCACGGTGTTCACACCTAGTGAGGGATGACTGCACAGTGCTCACACCTAGTGAGAAATGACTGCACAGTGCTCACACCTAGTGAGGGATGACTGCAGAGTGTTCACACCTAGTGAGAGATGACTGCACAGTGCTCACACCTAGTGAGAGATGACTGCTGAGTGTTCACACCTAGTGAGGGATGATGCACAGTGTTCACACCTACTGAGAGATGACTGCAGAGTGTTCACACCTAGTGAGAGATGACTGCACAGTGCTCACACCTAGTGAGAGATGACTGCAGAGTGTTCACACCTAGTGAGAGATGACTGCACAGTGCTCACGCCTAGTGAGAGATGACTGCAGAGTGTTCACACCTAGTGAGGGATGACTGCACGGTGTTCACACCAAGTGAGAGATGACTGCACAGTGCTCACACCTAGTGAGGGATGACTGCACAGTGCTCACACCTAGTGAGGGATGACTGCACGGTGCTCACACCTAGTGAGAGATGACTGCACGGTGCTCACACCTAGTGAGAGATGACTGCAGGGTGTTCACACCTAGTGAGGGATGATGCACAGTGTTCACACCCAGTGAGAGATGACTGAACAAGAGATAACTGCACAGTGCTCACACCTAGTGAGAGATGACTGCACAGTGCTCACACCTAGTGAGGGATGACTGCAGAGTGTTCACACCTAGTGAGAGCTGACTACTGGAATGTTTGCTTTTTGTCATTGTTCTATAAGGAAACCCTTGGTGGGACAGCACTTTGGGACTGTGATGCTGGGTCCTTGTGTGTAGAGCACTGGAGGTAGCTGGCTGCTGCTACCTTCTCTCAGGCTGAGGACTATGGACCAAGAACCTGCTCACAGCCAGCAGCACTCGGTGTGTCCTCCATGCCAGGCTCTGGGGCAGGTTTCTGCCTCTTGGGTGTGACTCTCCCTCACAGAACTGTGGCCAGCCTCTGTGAGGTACTGCTTGTAGTGGCCATGAGCATGGTGGGTGGTCGGTGGACGTCTGTTAGTGTCTTGCTCCCTGGCCCATGTCAAGTCCACAAGAGCCTTTGCCTAGGACCCCAGTCTGCCTTGCAGCTGGTCTTGACTCCGACAGGGTCTTTCAGTGTCTCCTTCATGCATGTTGGTGGTCCACCCAGTGCCTGAGCATCCTCTGGCCTGCTCCCTCCTCCCTGGGACCTCTATGGAGGTATGGGCTATGCATGGCTGAGCTCCATACAAGGTCTCTTCTACATGCTAGACCTCCAGGGCCAGGCTGGTGGTCAGGCTCCTGTGTTTCCCTCTGCCATTCCTGTCTCTTCTATAAAATGGGCAGGTGGGGGACAAGTGCTCCCTGCATGTTAAGAAGTCTGTAACAAATACATGAGATGCAGGGCAGTCATCCACAAATGAGGCCACCGCCCGTGAAGGACGTTTGCTGCTCCAGGTCACATGTGCTGACTTCACTGGGATTCTTGGTATCCTTGCAGGCAGCATAGTTCAATCACAGCAGGAAACCATGGCACGTGCTGTACTGAGGATGCACAGGGCTCTGCTCTGTGCCAGGAAGCCAGGACAGATGCGGAGAGTTTGGGAGGTGGATGTGCAGACCACAGTCTCATACATGTGTCATGTCACAATGTCATACATGTGTGACATATCCAGTTGTCCTAGGCATTCCAAGATCTCAGAGGATACTGAACTCTGTGGGCACTCAGGCCCCTCGTATGACACCGATCATTTCTGCACGTAGCCTAGCGCACCCTTCCACAGGTTTCAGGATAAAAGAGAAGAGTTTCTCCAATCTGAAGGAAACACAGAGGGTCACATGGAATGTGTCTTCTCTCCACCGCCGAGGATCTGTACCATATTGCAAGTGCTGTGTAGGTGACTGGCATGCTGCACAGCTTAGGTCCTATGACAGGGAACAGGTCTGCAGTGCGCAGCACAGTCAAAAACATTTAAATGTTTTCAATCCTAGGCTGAAAGAATTTGTTAATGTGCAACATACACCAAATGTATAAATATGTATGTTTTTTAAATGTATACAGCCTATATATGAAAATCCCATACATAAAGGCTTATGTACAGACACACCCACAGACACACAGACACACAGACAGACAGAGACAGACAGACAGACACACACACACACACACACACACACACACACACAAGGGGAGCAACTTTTGCCTCAAATTGTTCCAGCTGATTGTTATTCACTGAGTTCATGGTGTGGGGCAGAGATTTTGAACTCACATGGCCCTGACTAGCTCCCGGCCCCCAAGTCAGTGTGAATACAGGGAACTGAGTCAGTCAGCCAGCCAGCTGCTCTTCTCGGCTGCCTTCCACAACCCTCCCTCCAACACCCCACAGGATCCAGGCCTCCTGGGATCTCCACAGCCCTGCTGCCAGAAGAAGGGTCCCCTGTACCCAGAGCCTGCTGCAGCCTGAAAAGTGGGGTGCTACAGATGGTCCAGAGGAGAGCCCCAGCTTTCCACAGACCACCCTGAACCATCGAGTCAAGGACACCTTCGGTTTCTTCGTCTCTGGTGGAGTTGGTCTGTACACTCATTTGTGGGAATCTTCTGTCCCCAAATATTCCCACACATTTTTTCCCATTGATTGCAACAATATTCCTAAGTTTGGAAGCCTGAAATGACTTTTATTTGAATGACAGCAGAGCTGAGATCTAAAGATACAGAATAACTCGTTGGAATCGGCAAAGCCAAGGAGAAAACTATAGTCTCCCAATGCTTCCTGCAAAATCTCAGACCAAACCAGGGGCGCTGTACATGGAGCCTCCCTGGAAACCAGCCTTGCCTTAACTGCTCATTTAATGCTTTTAATTAAAGTTTGAACTCCATCTTAAAATTTTACAGTTTTTTTTTTTTTTTTTGCCAAGACAGAACTCATGAATATGCAAAATGGCTTCAATGTCAATGTTTATAAGCAAGTTCAGCCATCTCCTTTAAATCCTTGATCCCAAAGTCCACCTTCCCTTCCAGGTTCCCTTTAATCAAGCTCCGTCAATAAATAGATGTGATGCAGATGTCTTGTGCAGCTTTAAAGAATTCAGGTTGAATTCACTTTAAACAAAACACTGCCCAGCAATCAAATAAAAAAGGATGAAAGCAAGCCGAGAAATAAAAAAACCTTCAACAAAACCCTGACTGGAGGCAGAACTCTGAAAATAAGCTAATAAACTCCAAACCAAAGATAAAAACATTAAATAATGTTTAGAGAAGGTGCAGGACGACTGGAGTTTTCAGCCTAGTCAGTGTTTCTTGAAAGAAATCTGGTCTCGAGAGATCAGTATTTAGCATACTCCTGGCCCAACGATGCAGAAGTTTTACGATGTGTAAAAACTTTAGTGAGGACTGCCTTTCCAAACTGAGCACCTTGAATATGGATTTTAAATGGCTTACTTTCTACAGCTTTTTCAAAGAAACATTCATTTCACAAAGTGAGCATATCTGCAGGTTTTTCACATGAGATAAAAGACACCAGTGCGTTACAGAATTGTATTCCCTCCCGTGACAGTGTGGGTCTGTCAGGGCAAGTCACTCTTCCCTGCAACAACAAACGAGCCCCTGAATCTCCAGTGCTTCTCCCTGGGTTCGTAGGACCCCGCTCCTAACGGTCACTAAGGGACCCAGTGGGAGTCTTCTTGATCGTGTAGCTATGTCTTGTGGAACTCACGTCACTTTCAGGAACTCAGAGCAGTAAGAGAAATCAGAGACACATGCTGGTCATGGCCAGGAACACAAGCACCACGACCTCCTGAGGCTCAGTGGTCAGAACCTGGGGTTCTGAGGAGGGGGAAGGAGAGACTTGAGGGTGTTGTACGGAATCTGCAGGTGCCAAGGGTTGAAACAATGGACTGTATAAGGCAGAAAAGTAACTTATAGGCAGAATTTAAGGACCTGTCAGAATAATTTAATTAAAGTAATCCCTGCCAAATGCCATGGTTCAATTCCATTATTAAAATGTTCACTAAAATGATGTGATAATAAGGATAGAAATCTCAGAACGGCACTACTGTGATGTTTTACTTTTACAGGCCGCGATGGTGTGGAAGGCCTGAAGTCCCTCTCCAACCCCACCTCCACTTCACTGAGGTACTGCAGAGGGCACCAGAGTGGAAAGTGGATTACGACTGGCCTGGGAGGGCCCCTCGGTGTCCTCCCCAGGTCACCTGTGCTTACATGAGATGATATCACGTGCACTCGCATGGCTTCAGGCTGGTCTGGTAGGAGCGAGTCATTGCTGATCATCCCAGACTTTGGTGAAAGGGCAACTTTTGCCTGTGCAAGAAAATTCTAAATAGATCAAGTGGGTTAGCTTTGCACCGAGGCCTCTCTGCCTCCCTACCTAGACTAGGTGCTGTGCAGTCTTCGCCCATGTTCTGAGACCTCCCGCCATGTTCACTCCAGCCCAAGCTTCCAGGGCCACCTCTGCGTGCTGCCCTGGCTTCCTCTCTGCGCCCCCCTGGTCTCTGCACTTCTGCTATGATGGAAGGTGGAGCTGTAGCGGTGACCCCCAGGATTTCTGTGGGAAAAATTCTTACCAGGCAAGAATTTGCATCACCCACAAACACTCATCTCTCCCTACCTCCACCCCCCATGTCCCCTTCCCTCCCTTCCCCTCAGCTCATAGGCAGTGAACCATGACCCAAATGCCCCCGGCACATCAAGATGGTGGCCTGGAGTCTCACAGACACCCAACACCCCTGTATCCTGAAGATAGCCCAGAAACAGGCTTCTGCTGTGGGCTAAAGAGAGCTCATGGCTGAAGGAAGGGGCACGCAAAGATGCAGCTGAAGGATTTGGAAAGAAACCACTCTCTCCTTAAAGAGTCTACCTGGAGTTTGGGTTGCTGTGACTGCTGAGTTGAAGACACGATGAGCCGTGAGTGGGGCTAATCCTTGGGCACTGCAGTGGTTAGACCACAATGCCATTTCCCTCACAGTCTGGGACGTAGATGCCAGAAGGTCTCAGCAGGCTATTGTAAAACGTAGGAACTGTTCTGTTGGGGTTTAGGGTACCTCACACTTTAGTGGGACAACCATCAGTGATGATTTTTAAGTTAACATTCGAAGTGAAGTTTTAAAATGCACAGAGCACTGGACCCCCTTAGGACGCAATCTCAGCAAGCCCATGGCCTCACCTAATCCTCCCCTGGGTCCTGAGCCGGAATTGCAGTGTGGCCTGCTGGATTCCCAGAGCCCCAGCAGTGACTCTCCAGCACCATCAAAAACACCACTGAAAGAATTCTTTAACTAGGTCCAAATATCCAGGAGACAGCAGTCAGGTACAGCACATAGACCCAATGTGTACATGCCGTGTGAGTGGTCAGAGGGCACCCCGAGTGCTGGGCCCAGTCATGAGTACCAGTCTCCAGCCAAGGCGGAGGCTGCCCCAGAACCACAGAGACTAGATCTCCATTCTTCTCCATGCACTCTATGAAACAGGCCAGGTCAGCTGAAAGTCCTCAGGGTTTTAGCGAGGTGCCATGCAGGGAAATGAAAGTGGCTAGTGCCTTGGGTAGCTGGAGCCCCCATCAGTGAGGCAGGGCAGGAACAAGGATGTCGCTCTGAAGATCAGGCCAAGGACATCCACAGGGAAGTTGCACAGCCTGACAATAGTGGCTTAGCATCCAATGATCTTACAGGCCGCAAGCCCCCGAGAGCTGACCTCAGTGCTCTGCAGTGGTCAGGGGAGATGCACCTTCCGGGACATGTGTGGTACACAAGTCCCTCCCAGACAGGCCCCTAACTTTCCTCTGCTTTCACCCTCGATGTCCCAGGGATCTAAACTGACCAGCTGAGCAGTGGTTGTGGTGAGAGTGAGCCTGTGGGCCACACACTGGGACCTTCTTCGAGGAGCCGTCAGCTGGCTGCTCAGAGTCTGCTCTGCCCAGCTCTGCCAGAACTATGGGACGAGCCTTCTGCACCTTTGTCTGGAGCTTTATTGGGGGCATTTCTATCACCCTAACCCCAGCCATGCATGCCAGCGCCAACAGCACTCAAAGCAGACAGAGGGGATCTCCACACTTTGCCCCCAGCCCTGCCCTATGCAAGTGAATCACAACCCTTGAACCTGCTCTTGAATTCTATGAGGCCTAGAATCTTCCTTTGGGCTTAACTCTCAATATCCCTGGCACGGCCAGGCAGGGAAGGCTTGGAATCCAGCTTTGGAGTTCACCAGCTGAGCAGAGGAGCCTCCTTGCTGGGAACTGCCCTCCTCACTCTCTGAGGAACCATGGACCTTACTTCATCAGAATGAGTCGAGGAGACCTGACTGTCTGGGACCCTGGGTAGAAGGACCCAAGGCAGAGGTGAAGGTGCATTGACTGTTTCCACCAATGCACAAGTGGTGCCAACGAATTCCAGGGAGCTGTTTAATGGAGGTGAAGCCCCATGTCTTCCCCAAGCGCTGCACCCACAGTGCCGGGCTCCCTGGCTTCACATTAGGACTCTGAGTAGAGCGAGTGGCTGAAGGGAATTCAGATAGGCACTAGGGAGAGACCGAAGGCTTTAACATCATGTGAGACAGCCTGAGACCAGAACTGGAGTCTTATCGGCCATCATTTACTGAAGTCTTGCAGCCATGCTTAGGTACATCTTGCAGCTCGGAGACGGCCACAAGGCAACTTTCAACTCCTCATTTCTGCAAACCACCTGCCTCCTCCCAGTCCCCGGGATCAACATGGCCCTCCCCAGAGCCCTCTCAAATGCCCGTGGAGCTGGGAATACATCTTACCCACTTCCCTCAGTGTCCTCAGAGTTTAACCCCAGCAGGCTTCTAGAAAATTCCTTTTCTCAAGTGCTAAATGTTTTCTCTGGATATGTTTTCAAAACTCCCAGCCTTCCTGCTGTGTTGGGATCAGGGGATAGGGAGTGATAAAGCCGCGGGGGTGCCTCTCCCACCAAGCTGCTCTGCGGCCCCTGTCTTCTCTCTCGTCTCATTCTGCTTTTTCTCTCCCTATTTTTCCTGTTTAATGTCAAGTAAGCCAGCCTGGCTCCCCAGGGACACAGCTGCTGAAGCAAGCAGGAGTGGATTTTAAATCAGCAGAGAATTTAAAAACTGAGTCAAGTGGAAAAAGGAGCTGCTATGCAACACTCGGGCTCTGCTGCCCCCACCGCACGTTCAGCTGTGTGTGCATCTCCCAGCGTGTGCACAGATACCAGCGTGTGCACAGATCCCAGTGTGTGCACAGATCTCAGTGTGTGCACAGATCCCAGCGTGTGCACAGATCTCAGTGTGTACACAGATCCCAGCATGTGCACAGATCCCAGTGTGTGCACAGATCCCAGTGTGTGCACAGATCCCAGCATGTGCACAGATCCCAGTGTGTGCACAGATCTCAGCGTGTGCACAGATCTCAGCGTGTGCACAGATCTCAGTGTGTACACAGATCCCAGCATGTGCACAGAACCCAGCGTGTGCACAGATCCCAGCGTGTGCACAGAACCCAGCGTGTGCACAGATCTCACTGTGTACATAGATCCCAGCATGTGCACAGATCCCAGTGTGTGCACAGATCCCAGCATGTGCATAGATCCCAGTGTGTGCACAGATCTCAGCATGTACACAGATCCCAGTGTTTGCACAGATCCCAGTGTTTGCACAGATCCCAGCGTGTGCACAGATCCCAGTGTGTGCACAGATCTCAGCATGTACACAGATCCCAGCGTGTGCACAGATCCCAGTGTGTGCACAGATCTCAGCGTGTACACAATCCCAGCGTGTGCACAGATCCCAGTGTGTTCACAGATCCCAGCATGTGCACAGATCCCAGTGTGTGCACAGATCTCAGCATGTACACAGATCCCAGTGTGTGCACAGATCCCAGTGTTTGCACAGATCCCAGCGTGTGCACAGATCTTAGCGTGTACACAGATCCCAGCATGTGCACAGATCCCAGCGTGTGCACAGATCCCAGCGTGTACACAGATCCCAGCGTGTGCACAGATCCCAGCATGTGCACAGATCCCAGCATGTGCACAGATCCCAGTGTGTGCACAGATCCCAGCGTGTGCACAGATCCCGGTGTGTGAAAAGACTACTGTGTATGCACAGATTCTTATGTGTGCAAAGATTCCTGTGTGTTCAGCTCCCTATTTGTCCTCAGCTCCTACTGTGTGCACAGATTCACCTGTGCATACAACTCCTACTGTGTTCATGGATTCACATGTGTGCACAGGTCCAACTATGTTGTGCATTGGCTTCATGTGTACATGAACCCCATGTGCATGGATTCCTCTATATGAATAGCTCCCACTGTGTGCATAGATCCTTGTGTGTGCACAGTTCCCACTGTGTGCACAGATCCCCATGGGGGCACACAGCTCCTCTGTGCACACATCCCTCATGTGCACATACTACATGTGCATGTATCTCACAGTGTGCATGAATCCCACTGTGTGCATCAATCACCTGTGACACCATCTCCCATGTGAGCAGAATCCCTGCTGTTCAGGAAGTCCCCTACATGCACTGATCACGCTCCTGCAGACAATGCTCCATTTACATGAGCCAAGCCACAAAAGGAAGGGACAGACAGCTGCCACTCAGTTGAGGCCACAGACTAAGAGTCAGTAAGTACCAGAGTCCCCAAGGTGCTCAAGCACTGCCCAGTGGATCACAGAGTAGAACATGGCAGGGGTGAGGTTCAAGGTAGAGACTCACCTAGCAAACCCAGGCCCAGTTTCACATTCAGTTCCACACACTGACTAAATAAGTAAATACATACTAGAGAATGGAGACTCAGGGCTGCCAAGGCCTTGCTCAAGTTTTTAGTATTAGCTAGAGAAACAGGAGAAAGAATCATGGAAAGAAAGCCCAGGCCCCTCTCATTCCTATCTAGAAGGACCCATGTTAGGGGCCGTTTTCAAACCCTGAGGGGCCCTGGTCCATACCCTGCATGGTGACTTCCTCCAAGCAGTCCATTCTGGAGGGACACACCTGGCCTAAGAAATCTGACCCTGGATGCCTCAGCCTTCTGAAGAGCAACTCAGGCAGCATGGTTATATTTTGTGAGTGTATGTTTTTTAAAAAAACTTTGTCTTTGGAGGACTTCCAGAATTGAGTCCTTACCTCCCAGCACTCCACACAGATCTACTCCCACCAAGTCTCTTAGAGCAAAAACAAGCTCTCAGTTGCAAGCACACTGGTCCTTCAGGAAGGAGTTTCACTCAAGAGTCTAAGTGTTTTCACAGCACGTTAATTCCTGGTTGGGAGGCAGGGCTCAGAGAGAGGCAAACACTCAGTCACGAGGCCGGTGGGAGCCAGGCGGGGCGGCGGGGATGGTGAGTGCAGCACCATCGGTTTGTCAGCTGGTACCTGCTCAGAGTGCTGTTGCTCCATAAGGCAGGGCAGCCTGGCACAGTGAGGACTACCTCTGTTGAGGTAACGACATATGCTGGAAACTGCTCTGATGTGCTTTCCAGTCACCTTCCTGCTTGATGTCCTTGTAATGTGGATCCTAGAGGCCTGGCTGGGAGCTCAGTCTCCATGCCCACAAGGCCAAGTTCAGCCAAGAGAGTGAATGGGCTTGGGCGGCAGAGACTGCTGCTGTGTATGCTTGACCTGACTGCCTCTATGATCCCTCCAGAAGTATTGGAGAACGTATGGGGTAGGGCTCTCCTGGGCAGGGAGAAGCCCCTGAAAGATGGATGCCTTTTCTTCCTGCAGCCCAGAACACCCTGCCCATGTTCAGAAAGGCTGTGCTTCCATGAGATGGAGGGGTATAGAATGCTCATGGATCGATGTGTGGAAGTGCTCCAGGGTCCCTCGAGCTGATGGCTGAACTGGGCTGGGCTGGGATGAGACGCTCACAGCAGATTGGCTGGCCAATCTGAGAGGTAGCAATGGGCACAGGTGAAGGACGCCTTCGCTCTCATCAGATGACGGGCTCCCTCAGCCGGGTCTGGTGAGCGGTGAGCTCTGGGTGAGTCTGGCCAGGGGCCTGCAGTTACACAACATGATGCCAAGTACGAGTAATGCCCAGGATGTCAGTGGCCAGGGGCTGCATCTGAGGCACCCTCTCTACCCACACAGATGCACCCTCCCCAGGGAACTCACTCCTGCCAGCTTCAAACCACAGCCCACCTGATGGCCACTCTTCCCCCGGGCTCCTTTTCCCCTGCTGGTAGCTAGCCTTCCTTTCATCAACCCTCTCTGCTCACTCCCTTTAGAAAGCTTTTCCTTCCCTTGCCTGCTCTGAAACACCCCCTTCCCCTTCTGTATGTTCAGGGAGGCTCATGTGGTCACTGATGAATGGGCTGCATTCTCCAGGGCTGTGCATTTGGGAGTCAACACCAGACCTCAAGCCCCCTGGTTTTCACCTGTGTTGTATTGGGATGGGGGATGGGGTGCAAGGCAGGGGGAGTCAGTGATGTCTTAGAGAGCTGCCGCTGCTGTTCTGGTGAGTGGCCAGGATGCCTGGAAGGGTGGGTACATAGCTGTGTGCTGAGCAGGATGACCAGGAGCCTTGTCATGCATAAAGACGGGCTCTGAGAGCCTGGTACTCAGGGAAAGTCCAGGGAGGCAACGCCCCTCCCTAATGGAGTGCCTCACCTCTGAGTTTTTCCTCAGTGCAATGGAGAGAGGCCAACCTGCACCTTTAAGATGCTCTAGCCCATAAGGCAAGATCAGGCCCTGGTGAGGAGAGACAGAGAAGCTGCAGTGCAGCTTGATTACACAATCGGACTGTCTTGTCTCTACTTCTGACTTTACTTTTCATGGCTTGGGTGTTTCAGCCCCTGCTGTGAGGTCCTACCCCCTCTATTCAACACGACAATGCTGACTGCAGGCACCAACATTAACACTTAAATGTTCAAAAGAGGTCAGCTCCCAAGGTGGTGGCTATAAAGAGAGGTGCACTGATTCCCACAGGAGGCCTGTGTCCGTCTGTCTCTCTAAATTTGTCTCTGTGGTCACAGGCAGCTACTGCAGCCTGTTCTCCGGAGTTAAATCCACACAATCACCATTCTTCTTAGAAAACACCACATCACCTCCGAGAAGAACAGACTTCAGATAAAAGTGGGAACACCACCTCACCTGGGAACAAGACCACTGGTCTTGCTACCTGGTCTGTGTCAGAGCCGACAGCAAGGACAGGAATTGACCCAGGTTCCTCCTGCCTGGGCTCTGACAATGACCAGGACCCTGGACACCGAGGTCTGTGGATTCCCATGACCTTAATAAGCCCAGGGCTGCTGGGCCGGGAGGGAGCTGCCTGCTGGTGTTTTTCAGGCGACTCCAGGGTCTCCACTTGCTGGCTGCCACTGAACTCTAGACTGGAGGATTGCAGGAAAGTGTGGTGCAGGATTAGCTCTGCAAAGACGAGGTGCATGCCCCCACTCCATGGTGAGGCGATCAGGAAAAGATTAGGGAGGCTCTGGGAGGAGGGCACTCTGACACCCGGAGCTGCCAGCTCTCTAACCCTCCCAGCTCTCCTCTCCTGATCTGCTGAGCCTTTGGTATCACACTGGGAATAGGGCAGCCCTTCCCCTCCCAGGCCATGGCACTGTCGCCTTCAGCTTGGACTTGCATGTGACAAGTATTAGCTTGATCCCCAGGGCTCAGTGGCTCATGCTCCCCAATGTGTCCCTAGATATTTTATTGCCCCCCCCAAATACCATCAGCATCTGCAGATTTCTCGATTCTCTTCTGAATAAATCCGTTGCCTTGGTCTCCAACAGATACCTGAGCCTAGTTGTGCTGCTTTGAAAATTGTATTACATAGATGATTTGGGAAAGAAATACCATGCTCACAGAAACATGTTTGCAAATATGCTCATAACCAGGGCTGCTCATTCAAAGCCTCACCCAGTCACATTCCCCGGCTGACACTTCTTCACAGAAGTCCGCCATGTTTCACATTAGGGATATACAAAGTCATATCTATGTGTTCTCTTTTGGTTTTGTTTTGTTTTGTTCTGTGTGTTCATGTGTTTGTGGTCATGTGTACATGCATGTGAAGGTCAGAGGACAAGTTCAGGCACTACTCACCTTTCTTTAGAGACAGGGTCGTCCTCTGGTTGTGGCTCACCGAGTAGGCTAGACTACTGGCCAGTGAGCCCCCAGGATCTGCCTGTTGTCTCCCCAACTCTGGGAGTACAAGGCACATACCAACATAAGACATCTGGGCCTGGCTTTTTTTACACAAGTCCTGGGGGTCTAGGCTCAGGTCCTCATGAGTGCAAGATGAGCCCTTTGCTGACTGAGCCATCTCCCTGACCAGCCCAGTTTTCTGTTTCTGTGGCTGGCTCCCCTTTGTCTCATATGAGGGGCCTGTTAGCTACTGCGGGTGAGTGTGAGAAAGTCTTACAACATTGTCCTCAGTCGGGGCTGCAGAGATGGCTCAGCAGTTATGAGCGCTGGCTGCTCTTCCGGAGGACCCAGGTTCAGCTTCAGCATCCACATGGTGGCTAGAAGCCATCCCATAACTCCAGTTCCAAGAAATCTGACACCCTCTTCTGGCCTACAAAGGCATCACACAACATGGGTGCACTTACATACACATACAGGCCAAACACACATACACATAAAACAAAAATAAAGAATACCATCATTCTCAGTTAAGAACTGATACCCATGTAACTTGCTCATTAGTCCTGATCATTTTGAAGGACTTCTGTCTTGGTGATGGGGTAGGGAGCTGGTTCCTGGCAGACAATTGTATCATCTACAAATATTTTTTAATCTTCTACTCTCTAGTATTATTGTCTTTATTTCTTCTTATTTTGTATGGAATTGTGTTATTATTTTTAAGTTAGCATATGAAATATGCATATCATGGTAATTTTTGTGCAATGTGTGGCTTAGTGATTCTTCTTTCCTTCCTCCCCCTTCTTCAGTGGAGTTATCTTAAAAGACCAAAACAATTTCATGAAATGCCCCATTGCCTTCACACACCCTCGGTCATGATAATGTATTGTTTTTAAAAGATTTATTGATTTTTATTTCATGTGTATGAGTGTTTGCATGAATGTATGTGTATCACATGCATGCAGTACCTGTGAAGGCCAGAAGAGGGCACCAGAGTTACAGATGGTTGTCAGTGACCATGTAGGTGCTGGGAACTGAACCCAGGTCCTCTGCAAGAGCAGCCAGTGTTCTTAACCACTGAGCCATCTCTCCAGCTTCACGAGGATGGATTCATCAGAAATACTGATGAATTTATTTTTTCTGCAGTTGTCCTAGTATTTAAGCTCCCAAGGATGTCTGTTTCTTTGTCTTCTTAGGTCCCTGGCAGACCTGGCACAGGCTGTGGTGACACTCTTCTGATTTGGTTTCTGTCATGTTGAAGACATTTCACAGTGAGGTGCATGGGGTGAAGGGAGAGGACTCAGCCAGACACAAGCCACCCCAGCCGCACATCTCTACCACCCATGGCCCTCTTAGTCACCTCCACTCAGGCTTCATGCATCTTCTGTATGTGCGTATTTTTTTTTTAATTTTTAATTATGTGCATGCATGTGTATCAGTATGGGAGTATGTATGTGCACATGAGTAGTGGTAGCTGTGGGGGCTGGAGGAGGGTGTTGGAGCCCTTGAAGCTACAGGCGATTGTGAGCTGCTTTCTGTTGGTGCTGGGAACCCAAATTAGGTTGCCTGCAAGAGCAGCCTTAACTGCTGAGTCGCCTCTCCAGCCCTCATATTTATTTATTTTTATTTGTATGTATACAATGTTCTGTTCTTAGCCACCATGTGGGAGCCAACCCCGGTCCTCTGTGAGAGCAGCCAGTGCTTTTAACAGCTAGGCCATCTCCCTAGCCCTGGGGTCTCACTGCACTCCCTAGCTGGCCTTAAGCTCTATTTATTTGTTTGTTTATTTACTTATTTGTTGGTGTGTGTATATTCACATGTGCATGTGTGTGTGGTTCTTGCACATGTGTGTGAGGGGCAGAGGTCAAGGTCAGTTGTCTTTCTCAGCTACTAGCCACTTATTTTTTGAGACATGGTTTCTCACAGAGCCTGGGGCTCCTCAGTTAGATTAGACTGGCCACCTGCCAGCCCGGGGACCCTCCTGCCTCTGCCTCTCCAGAGTCGGGATGGCAAGCTCACCTCACCACATCCAGCTTTGTTTACAGGAGTTCTGAGGATTAAACTCAGGTCCTCTGTCTTCTGCAGTAAACAGGTTACCAAGTGTGTCATCTCCCATCCCCTTAAATTCCGTGTACCATTCCTGTCTCCGAGCTCCCCCTGCCTGACCTGTGCTAATAGCAAGCTTCTTAGAGGGAAGAACAGTAACAAGCTCTGCAGAGTCCTTGGTGTTGCCAGTCCTGCCTGGCTGCTGACTTGATTCCGCACAGGAAGTCTGGCTGTCAGACTACCTGAAATGGCCACTGCGCCTCCTTAGCACAGCAACCTGAGGGCACAGAGGCCTGGAGCAGCGACAGTGTGTGTATGTACACGATGTTCTGTTCTTACCACCATGTGGGAACCGACCCCGGGTCCTCTGTGAGAGCAGCCAGTGTTTTTAACAGCTAGGCCATCTCATCTTGTGTGTGCACACATTCATACACATGTGTATGTGTGCATGCCCGGGTATGTGTGTACACGTGTGTGCTCATGTTTACGCATGTGTGTGTATATGCACACATGTATAAATGCATGTGTGTGCCTCTATATGTGTGTACGATGAACACACATATAGAGGTTGCCATTTTGCAGTTTTCTGTCTTCCCAGAATCCCTATCCCCAAATCCAATAATGGTGCTGGAATCTTGAACACTGACCTGGGGCCTTGGGGCCCACAGCCCTTCCACATCCAGCCTCCCTCCAGCTTGGACAGTTAGTGGAGCCCAGGGCCAGCTACCTCCTTAGTCTTTTATTTATTTTTTCTCTATTGCATCAGAATCTTCTGAAATAAACTTTCACCCGGCCAGGGCTGTGCTAGGCCAGGGTCTGTGCCAGGGATCTGTGAGGTGACATTCCCATCTGTTTATTTACATTGATACTTGGGGACGGGGAGACAAGCAGAGAGTGGTAACTCCCAGATGAGTGGCTGACATCATGGGGCTCTGCAAGGGGCTCTGCCTGGTGTGGCCATAGTATTCCCGTGACCCTGAGCACAGAGTCGAAGTTCGCCGAGTCTCCTTGGTCCTGGTATCATCATGAACTGCAGCCTCTGAAGCCCAGCATTACACGATGTGTATAATCTCATGGTTTCCAGCTACATAAGCTCAAAAACCACAGGGACCCTCCACAGGAACAGGGCCAGCATCGAGTCTTCCAAAGTTCCTCTTCTTTCATCTTTTGGCTGAGTCCACTGTCCCCAGAAAGAAAGCTGCTGGAAGGACAGTAACTTGTCGGTCCCAGCATGCAGCACACTCCAAAGTGTGACAGCCTTCACCACACCGGAGTCCTGTCGCTGACATCCCCTCTTGCTGCCACCAGGCCTTGACGAGATGCTGTGTGTCAACCCAGAGGAGAAAAACAAAACTGAGTCTTCTGTGGCCCAGAAGAATGACAGCCTCCAGCTGCCCCGCCTCCCCAGCCTGGGTTTGCCCAGTTAGATAAAGCCATTTTGGAGGGAAAGCTAGCAACTGTCTTTCATGGCCTCTGTGCTGTTTCTGGAGCCTTCTAGTGGCAGGAGCACAGAGTCCACTTGGGCTGCAGTGTGCTGTGGCTCCTCCCTCTTCTCCAGCCAGGGCCTTCCTTGATGGACTCCACTCCCCCTATCTCCTCCTGCATTCTCTGTGAAGTCATGGCCAGAGCCTCGGTGAGGACAGCTGACCCACAGGGAGGGGACCAGCGAGAAACTGAGACCCAGAACTGAAGCCATGTGGTCTGCCCACACCTGGAGGGGAAGTCAGGGAGTCAGGTGCCATGGACATCCTCACTGTGTGACCCAGGAACTTGGTGGACATCAAGAAAATTAATAGTGGGGTCTTGAAGAGGTTTGCAAACTCCTGCTTGTAGTCACGGTATTCACAAAAGCCAAAAGGAGGACACAAAAAGTGGCTAATGGTAGACCAATGACCAAACAGAATGCCAGGCATACATGGACTTAATATCATTTAGTCTTTAAAAAGGAAATCCTAACCCAGCCATAACCCACAAGAACCTTGAGGCCTGAGTGAACTGAAATGTGCAGTCACAGTAAGTACCGAGGGATTCCTGTCATAGGAGGTCCCCAGAGTAGCGAACGTATTGAAACAGACAACAGAACTACGGTGTGCAGGAGAGGAAGTTAGTGTCGAATGAGTGTGGAGATCCAACCTGGGGGTGAGGACCTGGAGATGGTGGTGGTGACGGGTTACAATGCTGTGAGCATGACTGGAATTACACACCTAAAGCAACAGAATCAGAGTGCCCAGTGCCATGGAACCACACACCTAAAGCAACACCATTAGCATGTTGGTGCCATGGGACCATGTGCTTAAAGCGATCCCTTGAGCAGTGCTCCAAAAAACGGCAGCCAGCATGGTCGATGTTCCAGAACCACACATCTAAGAAAACAGCATGCCTTGTGGCACGGAATCATGCAATTAAAACACCAGTCAGCGTGGCCAGTGCCACAGAACCATATGCTTAAAACAACAGAGAGTGCTGAGTGCTGCGGAACCACACACTTAAAACAACAGAAAGTGCCCAGTGCCACGGAACCACACCTGGGGACAGACACGTTGCTGTGTGTCATCTTAGGCCCATGTAGGTGCTGTCCTCTGTTCTTGTCTCTGTGTTAAGAGAAACCACGTGGAACCTGGTCATTCTGGCCACAGTATTGTGCAGGGGCTTGAGGGGCTTGAGGGGCTTGGAGGGAGGGGCTTGAGGCAGGATGAGGGGGACAAGGGTGGGATCACTTTTTTTTTTTACTTCTTATACGTATGAGTGTGCTGCCTGCATGTAGGTAGGTGCACCTGTGTCGTGCAATGCTGTGGAGGTCAGAAGAGGGTATCGGAATCCCTTGGAACTGGATGGAGTTAAAGATGGTTCTTAGCTGCCATGTAGGTGCTGGGAATGGAACCCGGGGTTCTCTGCAAGAACAGTCAGTGCTCCTAACTGCTGAGCCATCTCTCCAGCCCCATTCTTATAAAGAATGGGAGGACCTCACCCTCACCAGGACTCAGCCTGGGCTGGTAACAGGCCACAGAGCACTGCTGCGCACACCATCCCAGCATGCAGTCCTCCTGGATACCAAGTCCAGGCTTGGCTAGCCTGCTCTGGGCGTCTTAATTTCATGAGTGGCATTCCTCGTTAGTTCCCCATTACTGGATATTAAACTGTTCAGCTTAGTTACTTACTGCTCTTTTGCAACAGACCAGACAACTTTGAGAATGCAGCCTGTCTAGGCCTGGGCCTCCACGCTGGAAGCTTCTGTGAAGATTCCTGTGGTAGCTGGATGCCCCTCTCCCTCCAGGACCCTGGTCTACACCAGGCCCGCATGTTCCACCTGCCGTGGCTGCGTACAGTGACTGTGCTGCTTCCTTCCTGGGGACCTGTGGTGGCTCGTCTCTGGCCAGGTCGCCCGCCGATGCCTGGTGTTGCCTGATTTGCATACTCCTGTGGGAAGCTGTCCTCCTGGGCTGGCCGAGGTGGCCTCTCATGGTGACTTGTGTGCAGGTCTCTGAACATTAGTGCTGCGGGGGTTTTCTCAGATACTTGCTGCCATTTCTGTTTCCTTTGGAGAAATGTCTATCCAAGTTTTTGGAACTTTTTTTTTCATGTTTCCTGATTTTGATCATTAAATCTTTGTAGTTTTTTAAAGCAAATTTTTATTGAAGCTTTGTGCATTTCATACAAAGTTTCCAATCAGGTCCAGACCCATCCCCCCCCCCCCTCCAGAGCTCATGCCTTCTGCCAAACATGATTTTCATCTTTTTCTCAGACTCTTTTAAAAATTTCAATGCAGAAGTTTACTGTTTTGAGCAGAAGTTCACCGTTTCAGTCAGTTCTTTGACCCAGTCTTGTTATTGTTGTTGTTGTTGCTGCTCCTCTCCTTCCTCCTCCTCCTCCTCCTCCTCCTTCCTATCTTTGTAGTTCTTTATATGTTCTGGATATTGACTTGCATGCGTGCGTGCGTGCGCACAAGCATGCGCTCACCAGTTGAGGGCATATGTGGAGGTCAGAGGCTGTGTCCAGATCTCCCCCTCTACCATTCTCCATCTCATTTTTTGAGGCAGTCTGTCACTGAACCTGATGCTGGCTGCCTCAGCTACACTGGGCTGGCCTGAGAGTCCCTGAGATCTGCCCCTGTCTGGCCCACGCTGCTGGGGTTACAGGCCACCATACCTGGCTTTTCATGGTGATCAGAACTCTACATCATTTGCTGGCATGTGCTCCTGTTCTGTGGTTATGCCCCACTGACCTTGTATCTCTTGGTGCCCAGAAGTTTTAAAGCCTCGTGGTGCTCTATTTTTGCCTTTATTGTCTGTTTCCTGAAAGATTTTCTGAGAGTCCAGATTGCTCCTCAGGGTAGTGCATCTCCCCAGCAGCACGAAGTCACAGCAGCAGCCTAGACTAGGCTTTTCTGAAATCCCTCCCACCCACCTGCTCCTTAATGCAGTCGCTGGGAGCATGCTGTACAGACCAGCCCTCCTGCCTCTGAGTCTGGCCTCATCTTCTGCAAGGAAATGACTTAAACCTTTTGCCTGGCAGCCCACCTGAGCTGTCTACAGCCTGCTGCCTCTGCTGCTCACACGGTGGCCCTCGCCTGTCAGCCCACCAGTCTTTCAGTCCTCAGAACAGCTGTCAGAGTGCTGACTGCACTGGAGCACCCAGCCCAGGCCGCTAAACTATCCAACTTGCTGCTTCTTTATCCTGTATGTCCCCAAACCATTAGGGTGGTACAAGCCCCACACGCCCTGTGGGACACAGGACAGTGAGTGACCAAGTCTCCTCTCGTTTGTGGCCCTAGACACCCCATGCCTCCTGACCCCTCTGAGACCCAATCCCTGCCTCAGAGAACTCATTCAATCCCAGGACATCCTGGGGTATGCAGCAAGGGCTGCACTGACAGTGTTGTCATGGACAGTCAGATGTCTGTCCTGCTCCAGCGGCCCTCAGAAATGGCACTCGGGTGGCCTAGGACGTAGCTGGGTTTGGTGGGACTGTGCCTCGAGGTCAGTGGACTGAGCAGCCTCCTGCCCATGCTGAGACTCACGCAGCTCTGCTCTGCACTGAGCAAGCAGCTTGAAGGGGTTCTTTTCCAAATCCCACCTGACCACGGAACAGCACGAAGGCCATTGTATGCCACAGTGAGAGAGGGCCTTCTCCAGGCCGGCGGGCCGGAGGCCGCCCTGAACTCTGCTCTAAGCGGCTGTCTCTGATGGACTCTAAGGATCTTTCAAAGCAAGGCACCAGAAGCCACATGCAGGAAGCCAGCCCTGGGCAGGTACACCGGACGGATGCAGGGGTGGGTTGGGGAGGGGGTAGTGTCAGAGGGACTCAGTCTTCAGGGGTTACCATAGAGTGGGGGCAGGGATGATGGAGCAACGCCAGCCATTCCTGGGCTGCAGTTCCTCAGGACGTCAGTCACACTTCACCTGCCATTTGTCTCCACTTTGGCCGCGCTTGCTCCCCGACCCGACTGGCCCCTGGCACTGCTGCTCTTCAGCTCTGGCCCATCTCCCATCTCCCACAACCTTTGCTCGTCCTTATTTGGTGCCACAACCATTCCCAAGGCCACCACTGGCCTTCCTCCAGCCACTTCCACCCCCCAACCTGACACCCTCTACTGACTCTGATGAGGGAGGTGCAGCCTGGTCAGAGATACTGGAGGAAGCATCACCGGAGCACGCAGGTGCACAGCCCGCACCTCTGCACATATGATGGCCGCTCTTCAGATGCACTCCTGTCCATAGCTCATTTGTTTCTGGGTCCTGTGCTGCCTAGGGAGGCCAGACATGGCTCCCTCCCTCCCTTCCCCCTCCACAGCCCCTTCCTCAGCGCACCACACCGGAGGCTATGTATGACCTCTTTTTATCAAGCCAGCAAAGCCACACGCATAAAGCCCAGAGAGGGGATTTTACTGATGTGTGTGTGTGTGTGTGTGTGTGTGTGTGTGTGTGTGAGAGAGAGAGAGAGAGAGAGAGAGAGAGAGAGAGAGAAAGAGATTGGGCCCAGGGAAAATAGACACATTCTACAGCATCTCACCACCCCAATCACCCTAATCCAGATATACATGTACCACTTCTGCCTAAATAGCTCTGCTTCTCTCTCTCTCTCTCTCTCTCTCTCTCTCTCTCTCTCTCTCTCTCCTTTTCCTCCTCCACCTCTTCTTCTTTCTCACCTTCTTCTCTTTCTCCTTCTCCTTCTTCTTTGCAACTCAGAGGCTTTAACCCTCCAGTGCAGCCTCCTGTGCTTCAGGCCCTGACTTCTGGAAGGACAAGGCCGGGAAGGGATGCCGGCTCCTCCGTGCTCAGTAAACACATGAAGCCCCAAGCTGCTAGGCGTGCTCTCCTCAGAAGGCAGCCAGGGACTGTAAATCACTGTCACAGGGAAAATGCGCTGCTAAACCCCGGGCACCAGGGAGTTTCTTTGTGTACTTGGTTTGAAAACAGAAGGTCCTTTGTGGACCTCACGCCTGAATTTTGTGTCCAGTGAAAACCCTACATGGTGGGTGTGGCTGAGGCACGGGCTGCGTAGTTCACAGTGACGCTGGACATCACACCTGGGGACCAGAGAATCAGAGACAAGGATGGCCATGGACCATTCCAAGGAATGCCCATTGGACACCTCCCCCCCAGCGCCTGGCTTCAATGTCAATGTCCAGGTGGACATTCTAGCTGGGACAGAGCAGCACGGAGGCACAGAACATGACAGTGTGGTGTTTTAGGAAACAGCATATGGATCCCCGACCCTCCCCCATTCTCATGGGGATTGAACGCAGTGTGGAGAGGTCAGATTGGATGCGGCTGGCTCAGAGGTGCTGCTTAACAGAAGCAGCTGGGCAGATGAGCAGGCTGACCATCCTGCTGGGCAGACGGGGGAAGCAGTAAAGAAACTGTCCCTTGGCAGGGGTGTCATACCCTCTGTGGGGTACACTGCTGCTATTACCTCAGTGACAGAGTAGATCAGACGGATGGTAAACAGTGCTAGATTCGGCTGGAGGGGCTCGGGAAGGAGGGCCCTCTGTCCGTGCTGAGCACCGCAAGGTGGGAGCCTACACTGCTCTGTGACTGGGATGGCATTTTTAAAAACCACATTTGATGTCTTCCTTGACAGCATGACTGATCTGGAATCACCCAGGAGACCCACTTCGGGACGTGCCTGTGAAGACACTTTCAGAAACGTTTTACTAAGCAGCGAAGACCCACCCTGAACATGGCCAGCACCACTTTTGGGCGGGGGTTCTAGACTGAGCAGAAAGGAGAAAGTAAGCTGAGGAGTGGCGTCCGCCTGGCCCTCCTTCCTGACTGTGTGGGATGCGCCAGCTGCCTTGGCTCCTGCCGCTCCGCCCTCCTCACCTCCTGCATGGCATCTCCTCCAACTGTGAGCTGAAACAAACCCTTTGGTCAGGTGTTTTGTCACAGCATGAGAAACTAATAAACTCATTCACTCACATCGCACAAGGAAAGCAGACTTGGCACTGAGCATGTCGAAGGTTTCTGGGGTGAGCAGAAGCGCACTTTTCATGCCATGGCGGGAAGGTGAGGCCCCCAGCAGTGGATCCAGGAACTCTGTGCTGGGCTTTCCTCAGGGCCTGATCTGCAGACTTCAGCTGATCTGCAGCTCTTCAGAGCCATGAGATGCTTGGGTGGGTGACTCGTGGTGGGGGTGAGGGTCTCCTTGCTGCCATGGAGACGGCAGGCTGACTCATGTTTGCAAAAACACATCTCACTAGGACCTGGACACATTTTACAACAGGAGAAAATAAAAACAATTTAGACAATCTGCTAGAGGCTCATATGGCCTGGGTTCACGTCCGGGCTCTGCCCACTGGCATCCAGTTTCCCGGGCTCTCAGTCTTATCTGTGAAATGGACCAACAGAAGCCCAGCCTCCTGGGCACTTGTGAAGATGAATGTGATCACATGGTGTTCACACGATCTTTGCATCTGTCCCCACTGCACCCACTTAGATCCTCTACCTTGCAGAGCAAAGATGGCTGTGTCCCTAACTCTACCCCGGGGTGCGATGTGAATGAAGGGCCCTTCTACCGCCCTCACGCTTGCAGACCCCGGGAACCTCTGATCCTCTCCTTGGCCCAAGGACTATCCTACATCCCATACTGTGGCCTTTGCTCAGGGTCCTGTGGAGGGAGAGGCTGGAAGGGAAGAGGACATGTAATTGGTGCTCCCCACTGGTACAGTACAGGCTGGGAAGGAAGGTAGTTCTGTGCCTATGCAGCCTAGGCCCAGAAGACCTCAGAGCAGCTATTTATTCCAGCACCTCCTCAAGGACTTACATGCATCGACTCCACCCACTGGGACAGATGGCACCTGACACCTGCGGGTCTGTTTCTGTCCTATTCAGTCTTAACTCCAGTAAGGTCTCACCTTCCACCGTGATGTCCTCTCCTCAGGCTGACCTGGCTGGGTGGAGCACCCTTGAGCTCAGCACCACCTCCTACTCTGCACCTGGGGACCAGCCAAACTTTCCTGCTTTGTTTATTCACACAGCCCTGATACATAGAGCCCTGCTCTGAGTCACAGCTGCTCCCAGGGGCTCTGATTCATGGTGTAGTCCCCTTAACAGACTGAGCCCACTGTTAACATCTTGCTTCCTTGAGGTCTCCACGAAAGGCATCTGAGCTTTCAAATGGAGAATCAGGGTGCAGCCCTGTGAGAGCCTCATGTGCTGGGACCGGTGGGGAGCACTGGGAACGGACCAGGCAGACTCTCGTACCAAAAGCCTCTTCCTGCCCTGCTGATGGAAACTCACAAAAACATCAGTCCTTGCTCTGAAAAAGATTTGGTCATCTGGCAAGTGTGTTCCTAGAATTTGCCAGAAGTATGTATCAAATGTGGCCCAGAGTGTGAAAGAAGACAGGGCCCCCAAAATTAGATTACGGTTAAGAATCTGAAAGGAAACACAGAGCCGGGTTGGTCTCCAGCCCCCAGGGAGGTGCAGCTGGTGACTCATTCTGTGAAAGGAGGCTGCCAAGAGCCGGCCTGGAGAGCAGGGCACAGAGAGGACCGAGGCCAGAAGCTGGGTCTGCCTCCACCGCATCGCCAGCCCTTCTGCATCCTGAGCGCCTGCTATATATACAACATATGGCTGGGACCTGAGTGCTGAGTGACCCTAACTTTCAATCCTGAGGAAATTCGACACAAATGTCTGTAAGTGACCTCCTTCCTTCGCCTGGGACAAGGGAGCATTAAAGCACGGTTGTCCTCGGCATGGCTCAGGGGAGCAGTTACCGAGTTCCTTTGCTTTTTGGTTTTTGCTTTCAAAATCTGTACTGGTCGATGATTAATCTATCCTCAAATGCACAGGATTAGAGAACAGAGGGGAGAACTTCCATCAAGGTCAGACTGTGTAACAGTGAGCACTAGAAGGTCAGAGGGAGCACTGTCCTGCAGCTGAGCACTGTTCACAGGCCACTTGGCAGACAGCCTTGGCAGAGGAGCTCAAGGTGTGACCCTCATAGCCAAAAATGAAGCTTTTGTGGCCAAAAGGAGCCTGCGAGCTCCACTGGTGACCCAAGGTGGCCTGGCTGACACATCACAGAGGAACGCACACTGGATTTTCCTAACAGGCGCTATGTGAGGACACAGACAGGGTTTGCCAGAGGGTTGCAGAAGGTACTTTTTAGTTCTTCTCACAGTCCTAGGGATCAAATCCAAGGTCTGCAGCTGAGCTAGTGTTCCACCGCTGCTCCACCTTCAGCAGGAAGCAGAGGAGGGACACTGAGAGAAGGCTCTAGTGAGGGCCCCTCCTCAGGGACCTCTCAGCCCTGCTGAGGCTATAGGTAAGGCCAGCACTTCATGCAGGTGGGCACGGGGAGGCAGTGGTGGTGTGTGTCCTCTATCTTCAAAAACCACTGGCTACCTCTGTGTTTGTGCTCTCTGACTGCAAAAGTGATACATTTGTGGAAGATTTAGAATAATATGGCAGCCCCCATCCAGGGTTCACTGCATGGGTTCAGGTTCCTCCAGGGAACTGCCATCCAAGGAGATTGCTACTTTGTTAGTGTCATAGGAAAGCACCTGTGTGTGTGTGTGTGTGCACATGTGGGGGGGCAGAGCCTTGATTCACAGGACTTTTTTATTTTATTTATTTTTGTATGTGTATGAATGTACTGTCTACATGTAGGTCTGTGCACACGTGTCGTGCAATGCCGCGGAGGTCCGAAGAGGGTCCTCATAATCCCCTGGAACTGGAGTTCTCCTGGAATTGGAGTTACAGATGGTTCTTAACCACCATGTGGGTGCTGGAGATCAAACCCAGGTCCTCTGCAAGAGCAGTCAGTGCTCTTAACCACTAGGCTATCTCTCCTGCCCTCACAGGACCTTTTTAAAGTGTGTACTTTGGCTCTGTTTCTTTTATTTGTTAGTTACTTTTCTGCTGTGTTCAATTTGTATCTCAGACACTATGACCCTGTGATGCCTATGGACAGGGGAAACAGCACACACAGGATCTAGCACTGTCTACAGTTCCCAGGGTCTTCAAATGTGTTCCTTCAGAGAAGTGCAGCTATAAGAAAAACAGTTGGGCGGGGGGGGGGGGGGTTCCCTCAGCAAAACTGTCCAGCAACACCCACCTTGGGAATTCCCTGGAGAAGTGCCCCTTGTCTGTACACACTAGGTTTTTAACCTGAGATCATGTGATCTCTGTTCTGTAAGCATTTCCCTTGCCCTATATCAGGAATTCCCTTACAACACCAGGTCTGCTGGGTGGACCAGGTAGAGTCCCCATGTATGGGAAGGCTATGATTCATTCAATCACCTCGCCAGGGCATCTCGAAACTTCTCAAAGCATCACAAAGATGCTATGTATTTCTTTGTTGCTAGGCAGATCTACCGCTATTCACTTAGAAGAATTCCGGCAGGCAGAATTCCTGGTCCAAAATGGTGTTTCCAGCTCAAGCAGAGAGCACTGCCTAGTGCACCCAAAGCCCTGACTCCTGTTCCCAGCACTGCCAAACGTTTGTGTATAAGCTGCAGCTGAGGTAACCTATAAAGAGCTTTAAAAGAGACATTTCCACTTTAAAGTCTAATCTCTAGGAGAACTGTGTGATCCATCTTCCAGGGCAGCGGATGGGAACTGCCATTTTCCCTCCACCTTTGTCAACCCTGAGAATAACGACTACGTCTATTTTTTTTTAACTTAATAAAACAGCATCTGCCTATTTTATTTATAATTTCTTGGACTGTTATGGAAATCTCACACTTTTCACAGGTTTATTGACCTTTTGTGAACTCTCATTTATTTATTTATTTATTTATTTATTTTATTTATTTATATGAATGTATTGTCTGCATGTAGGTCTGTGTACCCGTGTCGTGCAATGCCGTGGAGGTCAGAAGAGGGCGTTGGATTCCCCTGGAACTGGAGTTCTGGAATTGGAGTTACAGCAGATGGTTCTCAGCTGCCATGTGGGTGCTGAGGATCGAACCTGGGTCCTCTGCAAGAGCAGTCAGTGCTCTTAACTGCTAGGCCATCTCTCTAGCCTGTGAACTCTCGTTTTTACCCATATTTTCTATTACACAAATGACCATTTTTTTAAGGCCTTTTGTCGAGTAGAAACATGTACCCACTGTCTGCCATCTGTCTCTCCCTCTGCTTCTCTCTTACACACACACACACACACACACACACACACAGAGGGGGCTCTAGACAGAAATGTTCAGGAAACATCTTCTTCCTCTGCTTTTCCTCATGGCTACCCTCTCTTGTGTACCAGGGTAAGTTTGAAGGCCCTGGTGGATCTGAAGCTTCATTTTTTTGTTTGTTTTTTTGTTTTGTTTTGTTTTTTGTTTTTTTGTTTCTTATTAGCATAGTTCTGGCCTATAGAACTCTAAGGTTTGAACTGGGTAGACGGTCATCTTCAGGATCTGTCTGGTTGCACAGGAACAGCCAGCTGTAGAGACTGGAAGTCTGAGTCCTCAGCAGCATTTATCAGGCCTGACAGTCACTGTTGGGACCGTAGGACAGGGGCATCCACATCACTGCTGCATCTATCTGCAGGGTGTTATGGACTCCTCCTCATGGGCAGAGCCATGGGACCTCACAGGGACAAAATCCATGTGTCCCTCAGAGATTCACCAAGAAGCCTGACTTTGCCTTCAGGTCCCTTGGAGTTGGTACGGCGACGGGGAAGCCCTCAGTGTCACCAGGATCCCTCTTTGTGTGCAGCGAGCACTTTGGGAGAGGGAAAGAGGAAGCACTGGACACTCCAAGCGGTGCGGACTTGGCTCACACCCCCTGGAGGGCATTTCTGCCCTTGGACATCACTGGAAGCTTCCCTACATCCCCGCTACCAGGAATGATGTGTGGAATCGTGAGCAGGGACGCCCATGGTGGGAAAGGTGAGTCCTGCCAAGCCAAGTGGGGAAAGAGAGAAGCAACTCCCACAGTGTCCTACGGCCTCCACAGGTAGGCTGTCACACACACACACACACACACACACACACACACACACTGCTGTGTGACTGGGAAGCACAAGGGGCCAGAGTGATGGGCTGTGTCCCTAAGAAGACAAATGTGCTTGAGCACACTGTGAGCGTGAGCGTGTGCAACACAGGCAGCACATCCAACTTCATTGCAGCGCTCCTCAGCAGCAAGGAGCCAATGAGGGGCAGGCACGGAGGGGCTGGACGTCCATCCTGTGTCTGCGTGGCAGGGAGACCAGGTTCTCTGGAGAAGCCAGTGGTATAGCTCAACCAGAGACCCCGCCATCCTTCCCACCTGCTCTTCTAGAGTCTCTCTCACTCCATGTCTCTCTTCTTGGTGGCCTTCTCTTTGGGGAACAGACAGGGGATCCGGACTGAAGAGCAGCAGCCCCAAGCAGAGCTGCTTACCCTGTAACAGCAACCAGTCATGCACGCGGTTCTTCCCACCATGTTCAGACATCTTCCGCAAAATCCAAACAACTCCCAAGCCAATGGTGTTTGGGTCTCACAGCATCTCGGCATGGAGCTCAGGGTGCACCAAGTGACAGCATTTGTCAAGAAACAGGACAGGGCCTGCAGGATGTGCAGAAGGGAGAGGCGAGTCCTGCCAAGCCGAGTGGGGAGAGAAGAGCTCCCACAGTGTCCTACGGCCTCCACAGGTAGGCTGTCCACACACACACACACACACACACACACACACACACACACACACACTTTTACATGCCAGAAAGAAAGAAAGAAAGAAAGAATGAAAGAAAGAAAGAAAGAAAGAAAGAAAGAAAGAAAGAAAGAAAGAAAGAAAAGAAAAGAAGATTTTTTAAAAATTTAAAAAATAAACAGGACTGAGCCATGGCTACACATGCTCTAGCAGAGCCTCCTGCCCGGCCCTCTGGACTGGGTGGCTGCGACAGTGTCCGAAGATTTGGAGGGATTAGGAGCCCAGAAAGGAAGAGCAGCACAGGAAAGAAACACCTCAGGGCCTTGAAAGACTTGGGGCCCCTCCTGCTGTGCCCCTCCTGCTGTGTCCCCTCCTCCTGTGTCCCCTCCTGCTGTGTCCCCTCCTGCTGTGTCCCCTCCTGCTGTGTCCCCTCCTGCTGTGCCCCCTCCTCCTGTGTCCCCTCCTGCTGTGTCCCCTCCTCCTGTGTCCCCTCTTGCTGTGTCCCCTCCTCCTGTGTCCCCTCCTGGTGTGTCCCCTCTTCCTGTGTCCCCCTCTGCTGCGTCCCCTCCTGGTGTGCCCTCTCCTGGTTTCCCTCTCTCTTCCTGTGCCCCCCACTCCAGCACCTACACAGAAGAGTAGCAGGAGTCCTAAACCCTTGTTGATATCCACCCTTGAAGGTCTCTGGAGCCAGGAGCCAGTCCAGCACAGTCTGCTCAGCAGGTGGACAGATCCTGGCTGGACATAATGGTCAGTGATTGTGGGCCACTCCAGCTGGGTCTGTCCCTGTCACCAAGGTGACCAAGGTAGGCTCTCACAGACAATGTGCAAAATGTTCCCTGCCGTCAAGTGGGTGAACTACATATTCTCTTCTCTTCTACTGTCCCAAAAGTTCAAGAACTCAGTCAACCATGGAAAGGCTTCAAGAGATGTGAGGATGGAGGGATCAGCTGCGCTCAGAAGCGAAGACAGAGCATCGTGTCAGCATTTTGAAGTGGGAGTATGTGGTTGCATGCATGGGTGTTTGCATGCACATGTGTGTGTGTATGCACACATGTGTATGAATGTGTGTGTGGGTGCAGACGCATTCATGTGTGTATGGCTATGTACCTGTCCATGTGCAAGCCTGTGTATACATGCATGTCTGCACATGTGTGCATGTGTGTATGTGCAGGTGTGAGAGTGAACATGTGTGTGCATGTATGTGTGTGTGTGTGTGTGTGTGGTGGTAAATATACAGAATATAAAATATGTCATTTGAACCATTTTTAGGCATTCCACAAGTCTGTGGAAGCAAACACATTCCTGCCATTGTGAAACACCATCACTAGAAGGTTCCAGAACATTTTCATCACTCCAAACAGAAATCCCACACCTGTTAGTGGTCAGTCCATGCCATTCCCACCTACCTCCTGTTGGCCTTCTGCCTCTGGACATTTTGTATAAATGGAATCCTTCAAGACATTGTCCTTTTCATCTGGCTTCTTTAACCTTGTATGTGTTCCAGATTCTGCCTCGAGGGAAGTGGGTCCACTCTTCCTTCCTGTGTAGGGGTGTGGCTCCTGTAATCTGCCCTTCCTGGGCCGAGGGGCCCCGTGCTGTTCCCCTGCTGAGTGCTGCGAACAGTGAGGCTGGGAACTCAGGTTCCTGTTGGCACAAGTCTTTTCAAGGCTCTGGATTGTGTAGCTACAGTGAGGTTGCTGGGTCAGAGCTGCGCTTAGAATTTTGGTAGTTGAAGGATGATCAGGAACTTAATCCAAATGGAGTAATCAGGAACTCACTCCAAATGGAGAAACTGAGGCCTGGAAAGCCCCTCTCCCTCAGAAACTTACAGACCTAGGAGCAGAACGGTGCCTTCTCTAGTGTCCCATCCAGCAGAATCAGATCTGCCAAACGCACAGCCATGGGTTTGCCCAGCAGACCCCCAGGGAGTCAGCTTGCAACCCACAAAGGCAGCAGCTTTTGGATTCTGTCTAATTAAAATTTCCCAAATTAGAAAAACAGCACGTCAGAAGTTTCTGAAGGGAAAGAGTCAGACACGATTTATGCTGGAAACAGTGACTTAAATTAATTGCAAAATCCTTTGTGCAGAGTCACGCCACTCACAGGAGGCCACAAGCCTTTAGCCACGGCTGCACTCTGGGAAGCTCCGTGCAGGAGGGGGGGGCACACAGGGACGGACAAGCACAGAGCTTCGTTTTGTCTCCTGCTTGCCCTTTCCCTCTCTCCAGTCAGAAACAGTGAAACTATGTCATTGACATTAAACAATACTTGCTGTAATTTTCACAAGGCTGCACCGTCCTTGAAATGGTGGCTGGGAATCCCAGCATGGCGCCCTCTGTCATCTGTTGAACAATGCCATGTTTTTTCCAAAATTTATTTGTTATTTTTATTTTCTGTGTATGAGTGTATCGCCTCCATGTATGTAAGTGAACCCATGTTGTGCGTTTCCCAAGGGGGTGTGTGTACTGAATCCCCTGGAGCTCCAGTTATGGACAGTTTTTAGCCGTCATCTGGATAGTGGGAACCAAACCTGGGTCCTTTGCAAGAGCAGCCCATGCTCTTAACTGCTGAGCCATCTCTCCAGCCCCAATGCCACCTTTTATGCTTTTCAGTGTTCTGCTGTTCAGGAGAAAGGATGCTCTACAAACCGGAGGACAGGGTGGTCTGGCCCCCTCTGAAATGAGGGCCGGTTCAGTTTCCTGAATCTCCTCAGCACCAGGAATGATCTTCCTGCACATGGTTCTCAAATGTACAGTGGCTTTGAAGCGGTGGTGCTGTGTGTAAAGCTATTGGATCTGGGGGAGGACATCAAACGAAATTGCTACTTCCTCTCATTAGCTCTGTGGAGGCTGAGCAGTGCCCAGCTCACCCGCGGACGCTGTGCCACCTGGGGGACTTGGGTCTTCCTGAGGCTGCAGGGTTCTGGAGGGATAGTGGGACACGCAGCTTTCTGCAAAAGGCCTTGAGGGTTTTTCTCTTACCACCTTCACTATCTCAAGAGGGGCCTTTGTGTTCTCAGTGCCCCTGACCTGGGCAGCCCAGGCCACATGGGTCCCTCTTCCCAGGGTCCCCACCCTTGAGCCCAGCAGGCTGCCCTGCTCTGAAGAGTTCCACTTTCTCAGTCATCTTTGATCCTAGCAGGCTCCTTAGAGACAGGATGGTGCTGGGGGCCTCTCTGATTTCCCTCACAGGTAGTGTTGACGCTTGCCAGCAAATGGGAGGCCAAGGTTCTGGGCGCCTGCCGGGTGGTCTGCCCTGGGCCCATCTTAGAACCAGGTGCAGAGGCAGCCTGCTGGGTTCTACAGTGTGATTGTTCGGGAAGGCAGGAGGGCGTGCTTCTGATAAAACTGTCTCCCAGGTCTCTGAGGGATTCTGGACGAGAGGACCAGACTCCTGTACCAGCAGTGGAGGAGAGCCCCAACCCTGAGCCCCCACACAGCCTGAAGTCCTATTTCCTTATCTGCCAGGGTCCAGATCTGCCCAAAACCCAACTCCTCAAAGAATCCTGCAGGACTTTACTACTTTGTCATTCCTGAAAAAGATAACCTGTTTCCTATTAAGAATCGTACATGGTGAATTAACATGTATACAAGTTTTCTAGGGATACATGAAGAAGTGGGATTGTTAAATGCTAGAATTACACAAAACTCTATTTTCGACGTGTAATAAACCAAGCGGGCAGGTCACGAGATCCACATCTGAGATGAGCCTCAGACTGGAAAGCAGCAAATTCCACTGGTTGTTTGGATAACACTCTCCGTCCTCAATAGATGGTCCAAAGGAAGCTTTGAAAGCTGCAATAAGTGATCATCCAATAAAACACTCTAAAGTCCACACTGCTCTTAAAGTCTACCTGCTTCCTTCCATGTGATAGGTGGGCCCTTTGTCACATGGGGGACATCCACACCAGGACTCTCAGCTCTACCCAAGAGAGAATCCAGCCCTGCCGAATCCTCCTGCCAGGGCCACATCCTGCCCTCCATGCACTTTGGGGATAAGTTAAAGCAGGTCATTTTGGACGAGAAAAATCAACAAAACAGACTATCTTCAGGTTACTGGGCTACAGGTGTCTGTTCAGGGTATCTTGTTTTACTAACAATGAAAAAAATTTTCTAGAAAGCAAGCTAAATAAGGAGAGGGGTCTTCAAGCACACAGGAGGGCTTTGGCATGGATCTCACATTGCTCAGAACTTCTGGGACTGCACTCTTACAGGCGGTGTGTTTGCAGCCCAGGTGTGAGCCTGCCACTTTGGGGAGGTCAAGGGTGGGCTTTGTGGTCTCCTCTATGATGGGAAACCTCACTCGGACTTCAGTTAATCATTTTGACAAAGATTGTATCTCAGGTGGAGAATAAAATGTGTTGTGTCTCCCAGAGGAAGGGGCGAGTCGCCAGGCAGCAAGGCTCAGCGACTGGACCCTTCACTGTCAGGTCCCCAGCGACCTGGCAGACGCATGTGAAAAGGAGAAGCCGGTGGCTGGGCCTGCTCTAAGGAGTTAAATAGTCAGACAGTGTATATGAAGTCTGTCACTAATTCGGGGAAAGGAATCCCCAGTGAAGATGTCCTTGCATGTCAGCCCCCAGGGTATCTCAGTTTGAGAAAGGAGAAGATGCATTCCTTCTTTCCTCCTGTTTGTAACATTTTAGGCTTTCCCCAAAGTTACAATTGCTTTTTTATTTATCAAGACAACCTCTTTAAGAATGAGGTATAAAATTTGCACAAGTTTCTGAGAAGTGCCCCAGTTACTAGAGAGTCTTTCACCCCAGGTACAGAAAGCCACAGGAGGCCACTAGCTGCTGACCGCTGATCTCGCCGTACTCCAAGCCGAATCAGTTCATGTGAAGACTGGAGAGGCGTAACAGGAATACACATTCCTGTTTCTGGACCTGGGATGGAAAGAGAACTCTGATTGATAACAATTGCCCTGGCAGAACCTAAACACCAAGCAGACCACTCAGAGACGCCCAGGAGGCACCAGTGCAGCTGTGTTTCCTTCTAGGAAATTGGCTTTATTTTTTCAGGCAGCCCCTACCTGCCAAAGCAAGCGAGACTCTCGGGAACCTTCTGAAGAGGGATATCGTAGAGAGGCTGGGTGACATTGATTGTGGCGTAATGGGAACAGCACAAATAAAGTCTGGGCCTTCTTTCTGCACAGAGAGATGCGGCCCTGCCCTCTCCAGCAGCTTGCTGCCCTTGATACTGCTCTATCAGAGCTTGGAGGACAGGCCCTCCAGAAAGCCTCTGCCACAGCCACACCAACCTCAGCCCTGGGAAGTGCTTGGTCACAGCCTGAGGGTTAACGCAGGTCCTGGTTTCCTCCAAGTCACTCCTTAAATGCAGGTCCAGAAACACAAATGAGCCAGGCGTGGTGGTGCACACCTTTGATCTCAGTGCTCAGGAGGCAGAGGCAGGTGGATATCTGTGAGTTCAAGGCCAGCCTGGTCTACATAGTGAGTTCCAGGCCAGCTGGGGCCACAGGGAGACCCTGCCTCAAAAAGACCGAAAAAGAAACACAAATGATCTCCTGCTGCAGGGAGCAGTAAGGGAATTGACATAACTGAGCATGCTATTTCTCCCTAAACATACAGTCCATAGCCGTGTTTTTAAGGGGGAATATGAGTGAGCTGAAGGGAGATTTCAGAGTCACTGCCTGACAGCAAAACTGTGAGTCAACACTGCCCTTCAAGTGAGTGTTGGAAAACTCTGAACCTTAAAATCACAGATATTGCCCTTGAACCTGAGCAACGACTCACAGTCCTACAGGGAGCAGAAGCTGGGCTGCCCCCATAGTCCCTGGTCACATTATGGAGGGTGCAACAGGAGGAGGGAAGGCTGGCCCCCGAGCAGCTCCAAGACACGTGGTCTCAGCTCTCAGGCCTGTCCTGTCTCACTCGTAATCACAGGGACCCAGGCAACATTCTAAGCAAGAGTTAGGGTACCATAATAAAAGGTGCTCAAACCAGGTCAAACACTGTTCAAAACAACACTGTTGTCAAGAAACCACTAAAGGTTTCCTTTGGGTTGGAATAGTTATATATTCTGGCCTCTTCAGATCCAAGTCTCCCTTTAATGTGACGATCATTAGTAATCACTGAAGAAAAAAAATCCCCCTGTGCCTCGGTTTATATCAACAGGAAAATTACAGCCTTAGTATCACAGTCTCACTCAAAATAACACTTGATTAAGGCTCGATTTAACATAACTAAATGACATATGAAGGCTTACTGCTGAACTGAAACACAATATGTTTCAGAGACAAAGTTCACAATTTGAGATATTCTCTCTCTCTCCTCTGTTTCATTTTCGCTCTCATCTCTCTCTCTCTCATACACATAAACTCTAAAACATCAATCTCTACATTACTTGGTGAATAATTCTTATCAATCATTGGCCTTAGAATCTTACATATATTTGATAAACATCAATATAGGTTTAATATCCTAAGACATAAATATATCTTCAGGTGAAAATCTCTCCAAACTTCTTTGAGAAGTATTTCCTCAATTAGTCTAGAAATAAATTCCTGTAGGAATTGGGATTCCTTTGATTACAGTTCTGGGCTGCCACTCTATTCGGGAATGGCAAGGAATCACTTCTAATTAATGATCTGTCAAAACTGTGTCAAGATCCCAGATTCTAAACATATGAAGGATATGCCAAATCAAGACAAAGTGTGGATTTTTCATAAAGGAGCTTTTTAGTCTACTACTCAGAGATAAAGCATGGTAATAATCCCTTATGAAGTTTTCCCATTTAAACACAGAGATTTAATTTTATAGAATATGTTGCTAAAAATTTTAACTAGGAGAAAAAGTGGGAAAGGTGAGAGGTTAGGGGGGTGAATATGGTCAAAGTACATATTTTGCTTCAAAGAAAATGTCTTTATAAAACCCATTGTGTATAAAGTATGCCCATAAATATTTTTTAACTTCACAGTATATTTTCATGAAGTTTTAAGAAGTAATGTACCCTCCCTCCAGAATAACATCTGCCCACACTAAAGAACATTATCACGGCGGGAAACCGATGCTGACAATCCCCAATCCCTAGACCTTCCTCAGATGTTACCGATTTGCCCCCCTCTTATGCTGGAGTACAGTGTGTGTGTGTGTGTGTGTGTGTGTTCAGTGTGGTGCAATGCTGTCACGTTAGGCTCAGGTGACTATCCACAATTTCTGACTTCCCATTTGAAAACAGCCATGTGTATATCTTTTAGATCTGTTCCTTCTGTAATTACGGCTCTGTTTTTTGGCTACAGTAACTTATCCATCTCTTTGAATTTTACAGCCCCCTTCATGAACTCAGTGCTGCTGGAGAGCTTTGCTTATCCTTTCCCAAGAAAAGACACAAATATACACAGACATTCCAGCCCCATTCACTGAGCCCTTAATGATACCAGTGAGAAGAGACTGATGTAAATCCTCAGCTGAAAACTGTCATAAAACTCCAGCCATTAAGATTGGCTTATTAAAATATTTGTTTTTTTTTAAGCCCAGATTTAAACTTCAGTTATGAGTTACAGAGCCCCGCATACAGAGTGAAGGCCGGGATCTCTTTAGCGGGCACAGGCAATCCTGCCGCTGTGCATTCTGTTCAGAACACAGGCAAACAAAACTGCTGAAAACTCAACACTTCCAGGCTTATGACCTGCTTGTAAATAGGTGTTTTCAGAAAACATCCATCTCAAGTGAGCTCCAGTGTTCACTTCTGAGGTGCCGTCCCTCCAGCCCCACTCTAGCCAGATGGAAGGTTGGAAATCACTGCCGATCTTGAAGGGGACAGTAAGCAGAGTGGAGGCCAACTCCCTCAAGCAGCTCTTGCTACAGAGACTTTTATAAGAAAACTTCATTTGAACTTCAGGTAACAAAATAAATCTCTGCCCAGATTCTCATTTGTCCTCCTCTCCAGGGAGAATCTTCTTTTCAGACCAGCTAGCAACCCAAATACAGCGACCAGCAAACACCCGGTCAAGCAAGCTTCCGGGTAGAGGACAGGCTGGGATGCGCTGGGTGCTAAGGAGCAGGAGCTCTCTCCAAAGGAATTGAAAGTGCTCAGAGGAGGGAGAAAAAAGGCAGAAAAGCGTGTTTGCTGAGGACGGGAAGCTACCGAAAGACAGTTGCATCGGTGCAGCTTCGGGCAGAAGTTGGAGAAGATGCTTCCTTTAAGCATGAAGGAAAGAAAAAGACAAACGGCTGCCCCTGCCCTCGCCAGGTGACCGTGACCTGCTCAGAGACTGCTCACCTCACAAATACTCGGTGCTCCTTCTGAGATTTTCTCCAGTTTGATGAGTCCAGCGAGGGACACCTGACATCTAGTCTAAATGAGTTTCTGAACACCAGGCCAAGGAAGAACAGGACAGACATTAACGAAAGCCAGACTCCGCGGGGCCTGTGTCTGCCTCACAGGCCAGGGTCCTTCAGACTCCGAGGGGCCTGTGTCTGCCTCACAGGCCAGGGTCCTTCAGACTTTCTGAGGGCCTCGCCATTAGCCTAAACACCACTTTTTTATACTTGCACAAAACCCCTCACAGTAGATATTAAAAGCATATACAATTTACTGCAATGTCTAGATAGTTTTGTGGAGGCAGATAATTAATGCTCCTTGGAAACATTACAAGGAAATAACCAACTGCATTTAGCAACATTTCCAGGTAGTTAATTAAGATTGTATTCACACTCATAAAGAGGAATGGGTAAAAGACAAAGAGAATACAAAGGTGTTTGCTAACAAGCCTGATATCAGTCCAAGGCAAGTCCAGAATCATACGACGTCAAGGATGGGTGTGTTTCCCTTTCAAGACATGGATTTAACTGACTAGCCATTGAATTCAATTATACAAATGTGAACAGGCCTAGTCTAAATTATTCCTTTCCAGTTCAATGTGTTTGTTATCTGATCGTTTAAGGTATTTTTATCCAAACAAGCTCTTAACAATTTTCATTAATTACAGATACTGCATTGTGGACTTTATAAAGTCAATGTTTTATTGTAATATGTGATGGAGTCTCAAGTCTTAAAGGATGCAATTATTTTTAAGTGAATTTGAAATGCTTGTACTAAATTCTTCATGAGGGTACTGTCCCCCAGAGTTTGGTTTATTTTTCTGAAGGGCTGTCTTAAGGATAATTCTGTTGATATTTTCCTTACACAAATTATATGTGTGTGTATAAAAAAGATGGTATTCCTCATCTGCCTGCTCTTCCTCAGCCAAGCTGTAAACCATGATGGTATGAAGGGTAAATGGAAGTTAAGTAATGGACGCCCATAATTTAGGCACTGAAAAACAGAATTAATGTATTATCCCTCTGTAGCATCGAGCACTCAGCCAACTCAAACTCTTTCCTAGAGAAATACGTGATTGAGACGATTTCCATCTGTTTTTACAAACACGAGGGAAGAGTCCCACAAGTTATTCCCCATTGAAAATTTTGCTTTTAAACTATAAAATGGTCATTATCTTAGGTGTTCACTTCATCAAAAGAATTTTCAGTAACACAGAAAGAAATAAGCCCACAGACCATTCCCATTTGTAGCCACAACAGCAGCCTCCACAGACATTGTATGGTGACTAAAATATACGTGGGTATGCTTGGACAATGGGTGGCCACTCTCATCTTGATTGATCTAAGTTCTTTCTGTGTGGAGACTTTAATTTAAAAAAATATATCGAAAGATGTGCACGAAAACTAAGACATAGTAAGCAGGGAGGATTTTCTACAAATGATCATGTGTCCTTCCAGAGCCTTGGGAAAGCCGTTTCCACAGCCTGGCCTCCACAACCACAGAGGGTCTGCAGACTTGGAAGGTGTCTATGGAAGCTGGTGCAGTATGCTCCTCAGAGAAAAACACCTTCCAGTGCTCAGGGTGCCTTCTCCCGCTTAAGGCCCAGCGCATGCTGCTGCTGCTGCTGCTGATTTTCCAGATAGACCAGTTTCCCAGTCAGGGGCTCCTTGCACTCGCCTGTAGGACCGACTTTTTCAGCACTGAAGCGGCCACTCTGAGGCTTTCCAGGTTCAAGGCTGGTGTACACCTAGGCACCCAAATCTAGATCTCATTCACCTGCCTGTCCACTGCCAGGGACTCCGAGATGCTGCGTCGGCCTGCCTTGGATCTCAGCACCTTGGGGCAACAGGGTCCCTCTCCTGCGGTCCCCTGAGCGCACCAATCTGTTTGTTCAGCAGGGCTCGGACCTGGAGCCCCAGCACCTGGAAGTACCCGCCCCGCCTCCCCAGGTAAACCTATGCGCCACCACCGACTGGCATCTCTATTGGGCAGGCCTTCTCTCCAACGCCCAGCATCCAAGGCCGGGACTCCCTGCAGGGTCAGCCTGAAAGATTTGCCTGTCTTGCAGCACCCGTGGCTCCCCAGAATGTGCATGAAGCGACAAGTCTGCCACAAATCCAGGGAGGATCACATCTCGCGACGAGCCCAGCCTCGGGAAGAGGGTCTGATATCTGCTCCCCACGTGGTCACCACCGACACCCACCAAGAATGGAAAGTGAGACTACCCTTAGGAAGTGCGAACTGATGCCCTAGAAAAAGGCCACGAACTGGGCACAGGAGGGTTCCCATCTCCCGCTATCCCTTGCTAGAAGGGAAACGCTCGCCGCATCCGAGCGCCTGGCTGGGTGGACGTCCCCAGGAGAGGCGCGCGGCCCTGGCACCCGGCACGGCTGGCCCGCCCCTGCCCGATCGCGCGCAGCACCTACCCAGGTCCGGAGGTGGATGGCGCGGCGCTAGTGGGAGGCTGACATGGACCACGCGCCCTCCATGCGCCACACGGAGAAGGCGTAGCTGAGGCGCTCGTGGGCCACGTAGCTGCAGCTGGTCATCTTATTGTCCATCTCGTCGCTCTGCAGGACTTGGTAGAGGAAGTCTATGTACCTGGCGGCCAGCTTGAGCGTCTGGATCTTGCTGAGCTTGTCGGAGGGCAGCGTGGGGATGATCTTGCGCAGCGCGGCGAAGGCCTCGTTGAGCGACTGTGTGCGCTGGCGCTCGCGCACGTTGGCCAGGATGCGCTGGCTCTGCAGCTCCTCGAAGGACTGCGCGCTCGGGCTGCCCTTCTTGCCGCGCTTGCCCGGGGTCGGGCTGCCATCTTCGCTCGACTTCTTGCTGTAGCGCCGCTTCCGGCCGAAGCGCTTGGGCTGCCTCTCCAGCTCCTCCTCGCTGGTGCCCAGGCTGTCCACGGGAGACACCGGCGAGCTGGAGCCCTCCTCCATGGCGCCCGCCCGGCGCGCGTGGGGCTGGGGGGCGCCGAGGGCGCGCCACCGGCCAGGCCCGCGGAGCGCACGCTGGGGCTGCCCGCGAGGCTCCGTGGATGTCGAGGCCGGCTTGTGCAAAACCGAGGGCTCGGGAGAGGAAGTTATTCTAACTTTTTTGGAAACTCTATCCCGGCTGGGTTGCTAAATAGCTGTCAGGAGCAAGGGCGGCGCGCTGATTGGCCACCCGGGCCAGGGGCAGGACAAGCTCCCCGGCCTTCGCCGGCCGCCCCCGCCCCCTGGGGCCAGACTTTCAGTTTTGTCTCTTCTTTTCGGCCCTACTGCGGCCGGCCGGCGGCCGGCATCATCACCCGGACCGGGTCGGTGCGCGCCGCCTGCGCCCCCTTCCCAGAGGCCGCCCTGACCCCTGGGCTCGGACAGGCCTGGCTTTGTCTCAGCCTCATCCGGGGAGCTGTGACCCTGCTGGGTGCAGGATCCGCGCAAGGGGTGGAGGAGGCGAGTCCCACCCCAGATGTGCTGGGGACGCAGGGGCCGATCGCTCGCCACCAGCCGCGCTCCAGCCCGAGTGACTGCAGCTGTGCGTGCCGGACGGGCGCTGCAGCCACGCGCGCGAGCCGGGGATGCCCGTCCCCTCGGTGCCGCCTCCAAGACGAGTGGAGACGCCGGCCGGCTCGGGCCAGCCTGCCAGCTGCACACCTCTTTTCAGCAGTATTTCCCGGGGAACCCTGGCCCCGACATCTTTCCAGAAGCTTCCCCCTGAATGTTGTATAACTTGGGCACCGCAGCGAGCCTCTGCGGGAGCGCGGGGTGCAGGCCACGCCCGCCGCCCGCCCGCCTTGGCCTGAAGTGGGTGCCGCAGGTTGGGGCACCCCGCCGCCCTGCTTTGGCCTCTGCGCTCAGAGAAGAGCGGGCCCAGCCCAGCCTCCCCCGTGCTCCGCTGAGTTGCTGAGCCACGGGCTAGGCCTCGGTGGGCGACTTCGCAGAGCCAGGCCCTTCGCCATCTGGACGCTGAGAGCCAGCGCGTTTGAAGTTCTTCGAGGTCTTTGTTCGCCCGGCTGCTCTGGCTGGGGCCTGGAGGTGGTTTACGGCTTCCTTGCCTTTGAACCTATTCCCAGGTGACCCACGCTCAACTAGGCCGGGCTGGAGCGTGGCTGTCAGGCGTGCCCTGATCAAGGGTTGCCTGGGCCTTCTCATTGAAGTTGAGCCTGGGCCCCGCATCGCTCAGGCTCAGCAACTCCTGGGGGCATCTGGTGGGCCGCGAGGTGGGGCCCTCAGGCTGCGACCAGAGCCTTAGGGAGCCAGGATGGCTGAGTACCCGCACTTCACCCTTTTTGAAGGCCTGGCTTTGCTGTTCTAGGGGAAATTCCGCCCTCCATCACTGGAGCAGTGTTCTGGGGAGATCAGGTCTACCGGCAGGGGACAGTTTGTAGTTCTTTGAAGATGCCATTCAGTCCCAGTGCCCAGCCCAGCCCAGCCCAGCCTGACCACCATTCTCCCTCCCTTCTGGCACCACCACGTTTAATCCAGGACCCAAAAGTAGCTTTCCTCCTTCTTCAAAAACTTTGAAACATTAGAGAGTGCCTGGCTCCCCAGCCTCCTGCCCTGGGTGGCTTTTCCAGGGATTCCAGAGGTGCCTTGCTCTGGGCTGGGTCAGAAGGGGACAGCTGTAAACTGCTGCTGCTTCGCCACCTGGTGTCACAGTCAGGATGGGGAGCTCTGGGACCTGGACCACTTTGGGCCCTGGCTTAAATGACCCAGGTGGCACTGTCTTTTCACACCCAGCCCCAACCAGCCTTCCTGGGTCTGTGTGTTTCTGGGTCTCTCTCTGACTTCTCCTGGTGCCCTCCTCCACAGGCAGAATTCATAGTTTAGACGGAAAGGCCCAGTGGAGAAGGCTGGTCTGTGTAAAGCAGCACAGGGCTCAGCCCAGGCTAGAGACAGGTGTTGGTTGCATGGAAAGTTGGCCTCCCAGTCAGGATCCGGTCTTCTCCTTGCCAGGGGAGCTAGGCATTGAAGATTTCAGCCGAGCCCCCAGTGAACTGATGTCTGTGGCTTTCCCAGCAGGTCACTTAGCGGTCTGGATACACCTTCTTCGGGGCACATCTTTTCTAGTTTAAAACACTTTGGTAAGTTAAAATAATACTTTGATGATCCCACTGGGCTCCCAAGCAAATCCTTGGTGATGGAATTTGGACCACCTTTATCAGTCTCTACCTCAGTGGAAACCCATAAATACTAAAACAAAGCACAGACTCAAGCAGGAGTTTCTCCAGTGTCTCCAGCAAGACCTCAGGGGGGTGGAACTCAGCAATCTCTGTTTCATTTGAGGTTGGCTGAAATGGAACACCAATGAAAAAGTAATAACTTTAGGAAATAATACTTGGGTTATTGATATAGTCTGAAATTTTTCTCTTAAAAAGCGAAGTCATTAATAAGGCTAATAAAACCGAAGTATTAATAACATGAGGAACAGAATGTGTTTGTGTGTGGATACCCACAGACCACCCAGACTCTCTCAGACATGTATGAAATATCTTGCAATAGGGCTTCGTGGGCATGCATGCAGCTCTTGGTGTATTTATTCATCGCTGAGTGAGGAAAGTCACGTCAACGCTTCTTTTCATGTATATAAAAATGTGTGCTTTGTCTCACAGGATTTTGTTTTATAAAAAAATAATGACCTTCAGCTCTGAAAGAGTCTTCTCTTGCCTGCTGTCCTTCAGGCCGCAGGGAGGAAGAGGGGGACGGTTTCATACTGAACTTGAGGGTATTAGTCTTGCCATGCCGCCTAGAATGTGACCTTGCTGGCGCTGTCACCTGGGGATGATCTTCAGCATTAGGATGCAGTCAGACAGACCCTGGGCTTTATTGGGTTAATAGAATGTGTGCTCGAGATGCCTGAAACATGTTTTACAATCCCCTTAGGGCTAAACAGCAATAAAGTCTACTATGTCTGCCTTCTGTCAAAACACAGGTACAGGTAGGCCCACCTATGTTCTCTCAAGACCTTGTCATATTTACCAGTGAGAGACAGGTCAGAGATGTAACAGGGCTCCTGTGTGCTCTAGCAACTCGTGGCTCGTTCTCTCCACTTGAGTGGATGACAGAAGCCTATCATGTGACATAATCAGCCAGAGATGGAGGAATTGGGGACAGTTACCAAGAGGCAAAGGAAGTCTTCCTGTTTTGTTCCTGAGCCATTGGTCCTGGACCAGCTGGCTTTTCAGCAGCTGCTCTGCACTGACGTACACAGCAAGAGAACTCAGGTTCCTGCACGTTGAGGTGCAGAGAGCAGTGAATCCTCTGTCCTTGGGAGCCCTTGCTTCCACAGTTCAGCTGCTGAGAATCACTAGCCAAGCTTGTGGCCCATACAGATAAACTGTGGGGGCCTTTGACACTGCTTTGCTGAATGCAGGGCTCTTTGGGGACCAGACATTGTTGGCTTGTTAGCAATTATATGGGCCTCTGTTGGGCCCTGACTAGCTGGATTTGGGTCACCCAGAACCTTCCCTGTAAAACTGAACATCTGGCAGGCTGGGAGCTGAAAAGGCATTCATTTACTGCTAGGGTTTTAGACAGTCCCACAGCAAATGACTTATTCCCAGCCTCACAACTCCTGTAAGTCACGTGCTCAAGCCAGCCCCTTACCTGCATCACAGCAGCAGAGGATGAAGTGTGCTTCAAGTGGACTGGGACTCACATCCAGTAGAAAGGAAGGAGTTCTCTTTTAACACTCACCCAGACAGGTGTGCAGCCTGGGAAGGTTCTATCGCTGAGCCTCTGCTGTTACCACCACAGGCAGCTTAATTGCATCTCCTGGCCAGGCTGGGGACATATGCATGCCCACTCTCTCTGTCCAATCCTTCTCACTTTTCTTCTCGACTCAAAGCAGACAGGGAACTCCCTGTGTCTTTTCTCAGGCTCTACAGCCTTGGTCTGTGACATGCACTTCAGATTCTCTGTACCTTCTTGGAAATCCCAGGGTAGCTATGGTGGGCTGCTGGGTTTTCTAGTGGGCAAATGTGTAGACTCCAGATGTCGTGAGATGGAGTCCCCTTTCCTGGGGAGGGGAGCAGCAGCTGCACAGGACCTAGAAGCCCCTCATTTCCAGTGGGTCTGGAATTGTGGTTTCCTAGCACCAAGAGTCATGGTCTGTACTCTGCAGACCAGAGGCCAGTTTTAAAAGTGATTCTATCTCATCCTCGAACAAGACGTTTCCTGCTTAACCAGCCAGTGTGGGCTCTGTCCTCTAATGGAAACTTGTGGGGACACACATTCCTGGACTGTGGTCTTCGAGGTGGGTAGCCCTCCCTAGTGCATGGACCTCCACATCTCACTGCTCACAATATGGGGACAAGAGCAGATCTGGCACATATTTATAACCACCTTTAAGATCTAATCACACTGGTTCTTGGAACAACCTCATGATCTTTTTAAACTTGGAATATGTATGTTTCAAGGGTTGGGGTTGTGCTCATTGGCTGAGCTCTCACTTAGTACACAAGGCCCTGGGTTGGAGCTTCAGAAAAAATGTTAGTGAAATTTGGGTTGAATAAATCAGATTGAACCAAATTTCAGTAAAAAATAACAACAGAGGGCTGGAGAGATAGCCTAGCGGTTAAGAGCACCGACTGCTCTTGCAGAGGACCCGGGTTCGATCCCCAGCACTCACATGGTGGCTGAGAACCGTCTGTAACTCCAATTCCAGGAGAACTCCAGTTCCAGGGGAATCCGAGACCCTCTTCTGACCTCCGCGGCATTGCACGACATGGGTGCACAAACCTACACACAGACAGTACATTCATACACATACAAAAATAAATAAAAAAAAATAACAACAGAAAGATCAAATCAACAGGAGAAAGACCAGAGTGTGGGGGTCTGTGCTGGCTCCAGTAATAAAGGTCGTATTTGTCTTTCGTGTGGAATCAGGCAAATATTTTATACAGTTACAATAAGCGAAGTCAGATTACAAAAATAAAAATCCCTAAGAAGTAAAAAAACAAAATCAAACAAATGTACCTAGTCCTATGGCTGAGCTGTATAGACAGGGAAACTTGAAAATCCCAATGAGGCAAGCTGGGTGTGGTGGTGCACACCTTTGATCCCAGTACTCAGGATGCAGAGGCAGGCAGACAGATCTCAAGGCCAGCCTGGTCTGCATAGTGAGTTCCAGGCCAGCTGGGGCTACAGGGAGACCCTGTCTCAGAAAGAAAACAAAGAAAGACAGAAAGACAGAAAGACAGAAAGAAAGAGAGAGAGAGGGAGGGAGGGAGGGAGGGAGGGAGGGGCAGATGCGTACATGTGTGTATATGTATGTGAATATATGTATATGAGTGTGTACATATGTGTGTGACAGATAGTAATGTGTGTATGTGTATATTTATGTATGCTTATGTTTGTATGAGTGTATACCTATGTGTCAGTGTGGGGGATAGACAATACTGTGTGTATGTATGTGTATATGTGTATGTATGTATATGTGTCTGTGTGCATAAGACAGTATTGTATGTCTTTGTATGTATATGTATATATGCATGTATATGAGGGTGTACATCTCTATACGTGTGTATGATAGACAGTACTGTGTGTATGTGTCTGTATATGTATATATATGTGTGTATGTGTGTATGTGTATGTATATGAATGTGTACATATGTGTCTGTGTGTGATAGACAATACTGTGTGTATGTTTATATGTATGTATGTATATAAATGAGTGCATATACGTGTACATGTGTGTGATAGTACTGTGTGTATGTATGTGTGTATGTATGTGTATATATGTGTGTATGATAGTACTATGTGTGTGTCTGTGTGTATGGGTATGCATATGTGTTTGTGTGTATGATAGTACCGTGTGCATGTGTCTGCATGTATGGGTATGTATAAATGTGTATGTGTGTATATTTGTGTATGTGTATATATATATATATGAGTGTGCGTGTGTGAGTGTGTGTGTGTGTGTGTACTGGTGTGTGTGTGTGTATGTGTGTGTGTGTGTGTGTGTGTAGTCACCGCTGGACTCACGTCAGGATGGTCAGCTACTCCTGACTCAGGGAGATGTAGTGTCTCCCCAGCACCTCCTGTAAAGATAGCAACAGGTGGACTGGAGTCCTGGTTGGCCTCACGGAAACCATTCCCATGGGTGCTCAGGGCACATTGGCACCCTCATGCCCTGTGTCTTGCTTGTCCTCAGCTGTAGATGCATGGTCATTTAAACCTACCCTCTCCTCTCCAACCCAGGTCCAGTCCACTCCCCCAAATGGACTCCCTCAGCCTCTAGCTTTACACTTTCTTTAAATAAATATTTTACTATTTATATGTTATGTGTATGAGTATTTTGTTTGCATGTATGCAAGTATACCTGTGTATGCAATGCCCCAAAAGAGGGTGTCAGATCTTCTGGAACTGGAGCTAGCTGTCACGGGGGTGCAGGTCCTCTGGAAGAGCAGCCAGAACTCTTAACCTCTGAGCCATCTCTCCAGCTCCAGCTTTATGCTTTCAAATGAAGACCATCAGAGAGATAAAGGGACCAGGGTGGGGTCTCTCCTCTGTGAACAGCCATGACACTCTATCAAAAGCACACAGTTGGTTGTACAAATGTCAGATAAACTAAGTGGAGCTTATTATTAGCACAGTGCCTTTAATTAATTGTCAGTTACTGTATGGTTAATAATGTCTTAAGAACTGATTGGAGATACCACACACTTGGTTGCAGGCTGTGTTGGATAGCTTTAGTGTCCACTTGACACACCTGGGTTGAGGGAGCCTCAACTGGGGAATTGCCTCCATTGGACTGGCCTGTGGCCGTGTCTGTGGGGATCTTCATGATTGCTGAGTGATGTGGGAGGGCCCAGCCCACTGTGGGTGGTACCACCTCTGAGGAGATTGTTCTGTATTGTATAAGAAAGCAGGCTGAGGGGCTGGAGAGATGGCCTAGCGGTTAAGAGCACCAACCGCTCCTGCAGAGGACCCGGGTTCGATCCCCAGCATCCACATGCCGGCTGAGAACCATCTTTAACTCCAGTTCCAGGGGAATCCGACACCCTCTTCTGACCTCTGCAGCATTGCATGACACAGGTGCACAAACCTACATGCAGACAGTACATTCATACACATATGAAAATAAATAAAAATAAAAAAAAAAAAAGAAAGGCTGAGCATGGGCCTGAGGAGCAAGCCAGTAAGCAGTGTTCCTCCATGACCTGTGCTTCAGCTCCTGCCTCCAGGTTCCTGCCCTGAGTTCCTACCTTGGGCTTCCTCAGTGATGAACTGTGACCCAGTAGATATGAGATGAATAAACCCTTTCCTCCCCAAGTTGGTATTGGTCAGTGTTTTGTCACAGTGACTGAAAGCAAACTAGAACACGCTATGGTGAAATCAGTTTGGAACAGACCGGAAAGCTTCCTCCCAGCTGACTAGCTTTCCTGGTGCAGGGAGGTGTTATGGAGGCTGCTGTGGGAGGGGGAAGAAACCAACCTAGTTGTGCACCCTGCAAACTACAATAGCAACCACTCCCGAATGTGTTCACTGGTGCAGTAGTGGAAAGACTGTACGGGGTATTCCTTCCTCTGAGGAAGCCATGGCTGTAACTGGCTTGGCTCTGAGGGGAACACTAAGAAGCTGCTGTAGAAGCCCAGCCAGCCAAGGAACCACTCTGTGTGTACAGGAGAGGGGAAAGCACGTTCATGTGTGTGTGTGTGCACATGTGGGGCTCCCCTGCATGCTTGTGCATATACACATGCCCACATGTATGTAAACATGTGTTGAATGGAGTATGTTTGTACACATGTACATGTGTGCTGTGTGGAGAGAGTGTTAGATGGTAAACCTCAGAGTTTCACTCTGTGTGTCAAGAATGTCAGATGCTCAGCTTGGGTTAACAGTAAGGTGGCATTGACCCTGCTCTGGGTGGGCAGCAGCAGCGTCTCAATGTTTTTGCTTAAACAGGCTAGAACAGGAAAGCATGCAATTTACATGCTGCTTTATCATGTAAGAAAACAAATTAATAAGACCCAGCCATAGCAGCAGGCTATGGGGAAGGGCAGAAAAAAGAGCAATCCCAGGTCACAGAGCCCTCGTTCTGCCTCTCTGCAGGCTCGGGTGACCTGGGATTGGCCCCTTCCTGCCAGGAGGCTCAGGCCCCCTTGTAAACTAAGAGGCTAGCGTGAGTGATCAGCTTCAGTCAGCATGGCGTCTCCTGCGATCAGAGATGGAGCCTCTGCTAGGGACCTCGGCAGGAACGGGGGACCCTTTCTTCTCAGTCTGAATACCTGCACAGGACTTAGGTGGTCACACATGCCCAACCCTCGTAAAGCCCTGCTCCAAGGTGGCCTGGTCGTAAACCTTCCTGAAAAGGTCATGGAATTTATAGTCCCTATACTTTATAATTACAAATTATGGCCTCTCTTGCCCATGACAATTTTGAGCTTTACCAGAACTTAAATTAAAACTTTGTATGTTTCAGAACACTCCTCAGAAAACTAAATTCATGAGTTGAACATGTGACTTCTCACCGCTTATCTGCAAAATCACATGGGTCTGACCTGGAATATTTGAAGGAATGAAGTTGAAATTAAACTTGTGTGTTAAAACTCTGATTGCATGTCAAATATAAAAACACATCAAAGAGGCTTTCGGGGAAATAGTTCCTCATTTACAGAGGTCATAGAGTAGAAAAACGTAAGCTTCAGGTGGTGTTCATGTGTTCATCTTTGTATGTTTGTATATATATATATATATATTTTTATTTGCTTGTTTTTTTATGTTTTTTTTTGTTTTTTTTTTTTTTTATATATGCCTATATGCACATGCATTTGTGCTTGTATGCTTACATATCTGTGTATACAAGCTCATGTGTGGTTTGTATGTGTTTACATATCCAGTGCATGTATGTATATGCATGTTTGTATATATGTTTACATATCTATATGTATATTTGTCCTTACATATCTTGTGTATGTATGTGCATGTGTGTTAGTGTGCATTTATATATCTGTGTCCATGTATCTGTGTGGTTTGTGTGCATTTTCTAAGTGTTTCTGAGTGATGTTCTTGTACATTCACATGTGCACATGTTTATGTTGCATGTGTATTTGTGGAAGGAAATGTATATGGTGTTATTCAACTTCTCTAGGTAATATATGTTTTTCCTTTACATTTTCATTCATTCATTATTTTTTGTGTGTGCATGCATGCCACTGTGCTCCTGTGGAGATCAGAGGACAACTTGTGAAGTCTATTCTCTCTTCCCACCATGTGGGTCTGGGGATGGAACTCAGGTTGTCAGCCTTGGCAGCAAGCACCTTCACCCGAGTTGTTTCGAAGGTCCACACGATTTATTTATTATTTATATTTCTTGTGGTTTTGAGATAGGGTTTCACTATGTAATCTTGATTGGCCTGGTACTCACAGAAACATGCCTGCTTCCGCCTCCTGAGCACTAGGTTACATGTGTAGTGCCACACCCAGCCCACGTGCTGTCCGGATGAGGACCGTGCAGTCTGTGGCTCATCCATACTCCCCCTTACACCATGTATCTTTTCCAAAAGTTTTAGGGGGCCGGAGAGATGGCTCAGCACTGGACTCTCTCCCATCGGACACAGGTTCAGCTCCCAGAACCCACATGGCAGCCAACAACCAACCATAATCTCCAGTTCCAGGGGAGCCGTCACCCTCCTCTGCCCTCCACAGGCACTGCGCCACCTGAGAGCAGGCAAACACTCATACACATAAAATAAAAGTAAGTAAAGTTGTTACAAGTTTCCAGTTCTTCCTGGGACTCTTCCTGCTGTACTCTTTCCTCTCCCAAGGAGGAAGCACCAACACCAGCCAACGGGAGCCCAGCTTTGGCTCCGTACTGACTCAGGGCATTGGGTTTCTTCAAACTGGAAGTTCACCTGGGGACCAGGACAGCACCTGCTCCTCTCCGCTCGCTCTGGCCTTCCATGGAGGATTCCTCCTCTTCCTCTTTCCAATGTCCTTCAATCCTGTCTCTAGGACACTCCAAATTTTTAGTTTAAAGTCAAACTGGGGCTATGAAAATGGCTTTGGGAATAACCCACTTGCTGTGTGTGAGGACCAGACATGGTAACACGCGTGGAATCCTAGTGCTCCTGATGTGAGATGGAGGGACACGGGGGCGTCCACAGAGTCTCTGGGGCCACCTGGCCTCGTATACCATCGGTGAATAAGAGATCTTGTACAGCAGTCACCAATGCCTGCAGTTATCCTCTAAATATTGCCAACACACACACACACACACACACACACACACGCACAAATATATTTTAAAAATAACTCAAACTGGCTGTATTTTGTTTTTGGCAGCCACCCCACCCCAGGAACATTCATGAATGCTAGGTTCAGAAGACGAGAGTCCCTGTCAGCTACCCACGCGGTACAGGGCAACTTCACTGGTGCAACATGTCCATCTCCAGGGTTATAGATGAGCTGGACTTCCCCTCCCCCACCCATTCTGCACCCCACAGTCAGCATCACAGCAGCTTCACAAACCCCCTCACAGCAGGGCTGGAGCCACACGAGGGGCTTCAGAGGCCTGGAATGTGTAAGGCGGTGTATGCACTGGTTTTCCTTTTTTGAAAATGTGTGTGGGAGACTGGAATCCTGGGTGCTTCTCTGAGGGTCCCATGACTAGCAATCAGTAACAGTGGGGTCTTCAAATAACTCGATATTTTCTTTATGTTCAAGGAACATAAAGAAAACATATGTTAGGGAAAAGCCAGGCATGGTGGCGCACGCCTTTAATCCTAGCACTTGGGAGGCAGAGGCAGGCAGATCTTTGTGAGTTCAAGCCAGCCTGGTCTACAGAGTGAGTTCCAGGACAGCTGGGGCTACAGGGAGACCAAAAAAGACCGGAAAAAAAAAAAAAGAAAAAGGTTTATGAGATCTAGTACCAAACAAACAGCCCTGGGAAAGCTGACATGGCTTCCTAGTGACTGCGTCTTCCTCTCACTGTCCAGTGTGTCTTGAGATGGCAACACCCCTGGACAGCCGACACCCTGGACAGCCGACACCCTGGACAGCCGACACCCCTGGTACAGCTGACACCCCTGGACAGCCGACACCCCTGGACAGCCGACACCCCTGGTACAGCCGACACCCCTGGACAGCCGACACCCCCGGTACAGCCGACACCCCTGGACAGCCGACATCCCTGGACAGCCGACACCCCGGTACAGCCGACACCCCTGGTACAGCCGACACCCCTGGACAGCCGACACCCCTGGACAGCTGACACCCTGGACAGCCAACACGGCTCCACCCTTCACGCTGGAGAGCAGGAGTGCAGATCCCTTCACGGTGTAGGGTGAAGAACTGGAACTCAGCTGATCTTGGTTCGAAATCAACCATTTTTAAAGCTCTGGCTCCATGGGATAAATTTCACCCACATTATGATCCGGCAGATTGGACAGATGTAGAGCTCCAGGAAGCCGTCTCAGACTGGGCTGTGATCAGGTTCCTGTTCCTGTTTCCCAGGGAGGAACATGGAGCATGGTCTTCACCTCCACCTTCTCACACCTAACAGTGCCAGGCTGGCTGCTGACGGGCACACCGGTTTACCTACCCATCACCTGAGAGATATTCGAGTTGTTTCCAGTTTGGGCTGATTTTCATCTTTGAGTAGACGCATATTTTATCTCTGTTTGCTGCCTCTCAGATGTGTGTTTCCCCTTCTTATCATCTGGGGGTGGGAATGCTGGTTCTGTGTAGGTGTCCGCTCAGCCCTAGAAGAAACTGCCAGACTGCTTTCCAAAATAGCCAGGGCATTCTGCATTCCTGGAAGCAGAGTATAAATTCAACTGCAGGTGGCTGCAATAAGTACATAAATAAGGCCCTCGCATAAATATCAAGGCTTGGGAAGGGCAGAGAGAAATTAGTTTCCACACAGCGCTGGTGGGAACGTGGGCATGGCCACCAGGAGTGGCCGCTTGGCCAGCCCACAGAGTGCAGGATCCAGCAATGCTATTCTTGGGGACACACCCAAAAGGACTGAAAACAGGTGCTAGACAGACTTGTGTATGTAAGTTGACAGCAGTGTCACTCTCAATGACTGAAATGTGGAAGGTGCTTGCATGACCACAGATGGAGGGAGGGAGGAACAAAATGGGGGTATGCCCATGCAATGGAATATTACTCATCCATGAAAAGGAATGAGGGGCTGATGCAGACTACAGTGGGGATGAACCAAAATCCTGCATGAAAGAAGCCAGACTCAAGGCCGCATGGCGAAATGGCTCTACTTATGTGGAAGATACTGGACGGACGACACTGTAGGGGAGAAGGTAGCTTGCGGGGAGGTGGAGGAGGGAACACTCCCATCGGGGTCTCCTTTTCTATATTTTATGGGGCTCTGATATCTGGGTGCCTCGGTGGACCAAAGAGAGACTGCTCCTCTCAGAACCAGCTAATTCCCGGACACAGAAACAGCTTTCCCAAGAGCACCCTCGGTAAGCAAGCCAACCAAGACATTTCACTGTCTCGGATCCTACTGAACTCAGGCTGAAGCAGCACCACACCTAAAGACCAGCTCTGGAGCTGGGTCCCAGCCTGCCTTTGCCACGATGCCACAGTCAAGGCTGGGGGGAGGCAGGGGTCAGTGTGGGGTGGGGGCAGGGAGAGTGAGGGACAGGGAGCTCCCCTCTGTCTCTGGTCCTGTTCCTCCCTGTTCCGTAGGAAACTGGGGCCATCAAACTTCTTCCTGTGTGACAGTAACTTCCATGCCTGGGTATTCTACCACACCTGGGTATTCTACCACACCTGATTCAAGCAAATCCTGCTTTAAAAGACAGTGGACAAGGTGTGGCTCCTTCTCAGGTCTGGCATTTCTATTTTTGGGCAGGAAAACGTGGAACTAGTTAGAGGTAACAGCTATGTACAGCTGTGCTACTGTGAGTATCCCACCTCTACCACAGTAAAGAATGTCCTAAGTCCAGCCTCGCCTCCTCGTCCACTTGCTCCCACCAGCCCCACCCTCTCCTCCTCTGACAGGTGCAGTGTCTCTGGGTTGCCATTGCCACCCTCTAACCAGCATACTTTTCTTTTTCTTTAAAAAAATTCATTTATTTATCTCTATGTGAATGAGTGTCTTCCCTGTGTGAATGTAAGTACACCGTGTGTGTGTGTGTGTGTGTGTGTGTGTATGTGTGTGTATGTAAGTGCACAGTGTGTGTGTGTGGTGCCCATGGAGGACAGAAAAGGGCATTGGACCCCTGAGAACCAGAGTTACAGATGGTTGTCAGCTGCCAAGTGGGTGCTGGGAACTGAACCCAGGTTCCCTGGAAGAGCAGCCAGTGCTCTTAACTGCTGAGCCATCTCTCCAGCCCCAATCCTGGAATATTTTTCTACCAAATATCATTTTACTCTGAAATAGTTTTGGATCCACACAAGGATCACAAAAGGCATTTGAAGAGTTCCTCAGCCCCGTACTCTGACTGCCCTGATCTCAGAAAGCCACGGTATAACTGTGGAGACCACGAGGCAAGTTAAAATTGGTATGATGCCTGGACTAATCTGGGAGCCCAGATGGCATTTCACCTGACTCCCCACCAGTGTCTTTCTGACCCAGGATCTAATCCCAGATGCCATATTGAATTAACAGGCAAGTTTTCTTGATTCTCTCAAATCTGTAACTGCTTTCTCTTGTTTCTTTTCGTCCCTTTCCTCTGACACTATCCATGAACATGGGTTAGTTAATTTAAAGTCTGTCTCTCAAATTGTGATACAGCGATTTTTTCCCAAAGGTGGTGTGTTTTGTGTACTAACACCCCAGCAGTGCACTCACCTGGCGCCGGCCTCTGCAGTCACTGGCCGTGCCTCCTGGACACCTTGGTTAAGATCTGTGAGCATGTGCTTTCTCCGTCAGTGAGGAAATCACTGGTGTCTGTTAATTAGAATCTTTCAGGGAGATGCTTGGAGACCAGATAAAGAACCATTTTCCATCATCATTTCCTTTAATAATTTAAATATCTCTTCACATTTCTTGTCTGCTGTGCTTAACTGTGCTATCTGCTGAGTGACCATTTTTTATTTTAATTGTTTTTCCCCATTTATTCATTGGATTTTCAGAACATGTGCCCACTCATTCTCTGATCATTTGTTTATGTATTTACTCGAGATTTTTTATCTTATAGTGCAGGCTATAATCCATGCACCATTGTTTGCTCCACTGTGCTGAGTCTCCTGGCTTGGGCCATCAGGGTATCCCGGACCCTTTGTAGACATCGACACGTCCTGAACGCATCCTTTTTCTCCAGTGTCATGTTGGTCATCTGTTGCTGCATGTTTGCTGTTCCTCTTTCTTCCTTAGTAAAATGTCACACACACACACACACACACACACACACAAGCTATCCTATGACCTACATACGTGTTGTCACACACACACAAACTATCGTATGACCTCCACACATGTTGTCACACACACACACAAACTATCCAATGACCTCCACATGTGTTGTCACACACACACACACACACACGCACGCACACATGCACGTGCATGCACACACATACATAAATATAACAAAAATATAAAGAGACCCAATTCTAATTGGGTCCCTTGTTTCCTTATTGTTGAATTCCTTACAGGGGCTGGAGAGATGGCTCAGTGGTTAGGAGCAGTCACTGTTCTTACAGGGGACTGGGGTTCAGTTCCCAGCACCCACATGTAGTGGGAGAGAGAGAGCACTCAAAAGAAAGAAAGAAAGAGGGAGAGAGGGGGAGGGAGGGAGGAAGGAAGAAAGGAAAAAAATAATTAATTTCCCATGAATTCTGTATACAAGTTCCTTAATAGGTATTTCACAAATACTTTCAGTTTTCAGCTTGTCTTTGCATTCTCTTTATATTTTTGTTATATTTATGTATGCATGTGCATGTGTGTACGTGCGTGTGTGTGTGTGTGTGACAACACATGTGGAAGTCATAGGATAGTTTGTGTGTGTGACAACACGTATGGAGGTCATAGGATAGCTTGTGCGTGTGTGTGTGTGTGTGTGTATGTGTGACAACACGTGTGGAGGTCATAGGACAGCTTGCAGGATCCATGCTCTGATTCTCTCTCCTCCCACCATGTGAGTTCCAAAGATGGAACGCGAGCCTCCCTTCATGATGGTACCCACTGAGCCATCTGGCCACTCCATCTTGTCCAGGTGCTGTCTCCTCAAAAACCACTAATCCATTTCCAGAACCTAGTCACCTCCTGATCCACCACAGCCAGATCTCCAGAAATGATTCAAGGGGCTAAAATGTGTGAGCTGTTGCCTCATTTGCTGGACCAATTCTGCAGAGAGAACCCAGATGAGGTTGCCCAGGGAGTGTCCCCCAAGGTGGGGGAGAAGGGCAGAGAAAATGGTAGCCATTTTTACATTGTTTTGTATTTATTGATTCAGGAAACAAACACAAAATTCGGAATAAAATTACTTGGCAGTGTCTTTAAAGGATCAATTTTGGTAAAGTCAAATTAGCCACTTTTTCTTTTACTGCTTGAACTATTTATATCATGCCTAAGAAAGCTTTAACTCACCATTAAAATACAGCCAATATTTCTTCTAAAACTATTGATTTTGCTCTGATGGATGTGTGATTGATTTCTGGATATATTCTGTGTATAGTATTAGGTAATAGTTGGTTTGTTCTATGAAAAGCAATTGTTCACTTTCCAGTGCCATTCATTGGAAAGAATCTCGACTTTTCTTTACAAATTTGCCAAAATCAATTGACACGTTTGCTCAGGACTGTTTCTAGGTCATCTTTTCTATTCTGTTAGTTCACACATCAAAGTCAGTTCCGCCAGGCTCTTCAGTTTCTGAAATAAGAAAACTGGAGAGTCCGTTAACTGTGTGCTTTTATTCAAAGCCATTTGGGGTATTCTACATGGAAATGGTTATGTATTTATATGGAAATCCCTCGCATTTCCATATAAATCTCATGATCTAAAATTTTACAAAAAATTTTTTTAAGTGCCTGCTGGTGTTTTGAATGGGGGAATGGGGATTGGATTGAATCTATGGATGGGCTTGGTTTCCACTGAGACCTACATACTACTTGCGAGTAGCTAGGTTTCTTTTTAAAAATATTTATTATTTCTTATTTTACGTGTATAAGTGTATTGCCTGCATGTGTGTAAGTGTGCCCGTGTTGTGCAACTCCCCAGGACATCAGTAGAAGGCATCAGACATCCTGGAACTGAAGTTATAAACAGTTGTTAGCCGCCATGTGGGTGCTAGGAACTGAACCCAGGTCATCTGCAAGAGCAGCCAGTGCTCCTAACTGCTGAACCATCTCTCCAGACCCAGGAGTAGTTAGGTTTCTTTCGTCTCTGGTTTTCAGTGCATAGGGTAAGGACCCTGTGCATGCTCTGTCAGATATAGACGTGAACATCTGTAATTTAGTTTTAGTTGATGCTATTGCACATAGTATTTTTAAATTTTTCTTTTTTCTACTGTTTGTTTTGTTATCTGTCAATAATCTGTAGATATTAGGTTGGTTTTGTATACTGCTGTATCTCCTATAATCATGCTAACCTTGGTTATTATACGCACATTTGTGAAAACCTTGGGATTTGTCCCATAACCATTCATTCCTTGTGCCTTGTGTAGATGGATACACACATCTGTTATGGGTCTCCTAATTTTCTGCCTGAAGAGTTTCCTTTATTTTGTTTTGTGGTGCTGGCTTATGGGGAATGAATAATCTCGGGTTCTGTTATCTTTAAAAGCATCTGTGTCGGTTTTGCTCTTACATTTTTTAAAAAACAAGATTCTTTGCTATGTAGCTTAAGCTCAACTCTAATACTCCTGCCTCTGCCTCCTAAGTGTTGAGTTAGGTGTGTGCCTAACTTGTTCTCAGTTTTGGAAGGTATTTTCATAGCTGCAGAATTCTGTGTGTGCCAGCCTGTCCTCACTTTTGGAAGGTATTTTCATACCTGCAGAATTCTGTCAGCAGCAACATATTATACTCTCTTCTTAGATACCCCTGCACTATCATCTAGCTTGCGTTCAGTTAGATGTCTGCCTCTCTTGTCTTCGCCCTTCTGTAGGCAAGGCGGATCTTTCCAGTTCCCTCCAAGATTCTCCTTTGGTTCTAACGTTTGCTGTGATGAGTTTACTTCTGTGGATGTTGTATTTATCTTGCTTGAGGCACACTAAGCTTCTTTACCTTCATTTAGCCTCTTGTTTTTCTTTAGTTGTGGTTACTTATAAGTCATGGTCACAAGAACCTTTCTTCTGCCTCTCTCTCCCCCCCACTTTCTTTCCCTCTCTTTTCTTCTCCCTCTCCTGCTCTGGAGAGTGTTGGATAGTGCCGTGTGCTGCTTTGATTTTTAGTCTCTCACTCTTCCTCTGTATGTCTCAGCTTGGGTTATTTCCATTGATTTGAGTTCAAGTTGAATGACTTTTCCCCCCTCTGAGATGCACCAACTGCTGATAAGCTTGTCAGAGGAATTCTTCCTCTCTGATTTAAAAGAAAACCTTGGCATTTCAATTTTCCTTCTTTTATGTAGTGATTATTTCTCTGGGAGGATGTATTTGAATCACATGTCTTGTCTCTCTTGCCCTCTGTGTTGGATCCTGTCTGTGCCTTCTGGCATCGGGATCACCTCAGGCTCTGGCTTTGCTGACTGCTCCATTCCTTGATGGCTCATTCTTCACAGATTCTCAGCACTTCAGAGCCACTTCCTGTGAGTGGCTAGGATATATAAAATGGCCTCGGGGATGCACAAAGCTAGTATTTATGCTTAGAAACCTGTGTCTTTCAACAGCCATTGGTGAGGGAGATGATTTGATCTAGTCAGTGGCTGAGTTGGGTGTAAACATCTTGTTTGGTGACCCTGGGCTCCACATGTCTGCCCGGGAAGACCCCCCACTTGCCAGGCTCCTTTGGGCCTGGATGGTGTAGGAGCCCCCATTTCTGCTACACCCTCAGCTCTCATTGAGCCCTATGCACCTGACTTGACCTCTCTCAAGTCCCTGGCCCTATTAGGTCTTCTCTGTGAGCACGGGCTCCCATTACGATGGACTAAGCCCCTCCCACAGCCCTGCTGTGTGCACCAGGATGGACTGAGCCCTCTGAAGCCAAGCACCCAAATAAATCCTCCTTTGAACTGCTTCTATTCTGTGTTATGAAAAAGTAGCATATGTGTGGGATATAAATCCTCAGATATATCTTGAGTGTGTGTGCAGGCTACCAGTCTGCTTAGCACACTAGGCAGAGCAAAAGATGCAAGAAACGTCCTATCTTCTGCTAGCACTTGCTCAGAAATCACAAGCTGGCTTGCTTGTCAGCATGTACCCCCCCACCCCCGCCCCATGGTGTGGAGGCCTAAAATTGGCAACTGGGTGGTGATGTTCCCACAAGCTGATGGTGTGGAGGTCTACGATTGGCCACTGGGAGGTGATGTGATGCGATGTAGCAGCTGCCCACCCCAAACCTATGTAAGCTATTTGTTACATAGAATAAATGGATTTTCACGGATTTGCACCACCTGGTATGATCCTGGGGCTGTCAGTGCGTGTATGCTTGGCTGTGGGGCTACCGGCTCATTCGGTCATGGGATTGTCAGTCCCGCAGCTGTGTGGTTGGCGGCAGGCCTTACACACATGCCCTCTTCAGCTTGTCCACCCGCAGGGTCAACAGCCCCACACATATGCCCGCCTCTTCCGGCTGTAAATGCTACTGGCTTCCTCCGCTCTGTGCTCTCCTCATGCAAAGACCTTTTCCCAAAGAAACTAGGAATTGTGGCACAGGCAGGAGGGCTCCATTTGTCCTTGTTAACTTTCCTGTTGCTACGATAAACACCATGACCAAAAGCAACTTGGAGGCCACAGCCCATCCCTGAGGAAAGGGGGGGGGGGCAGGAGCCGAAGCAGGAGCCACAGAGGACGGTCCTCGCTGCTTGCTCACCGGCCCATGCTCAGCCAGCTTCCTTACACTCCCAGGGACGGCTGTTGCTCACAGTCGGCTGGGCCCTCTTCCATCAGCCAATCAAGACACTCTCTCGAAGACATGGCCGCAGGACGATCTGATGTAGGAAGTTCTTCAGCTGAGGTTTCCTCTCCCCAAGCGACTCTTGGTTGTGTCAAGCTGACAGTGGAAACTGCCAACCGGAACGCACTCAGACTCAGCAAGGAAGAAACCACTGGGGCTGGAGCGATGGTCCAGTGGTTAAGACTCCTGGTTTCTCTTGCAGAGAACCGGGGTTTGGTTCTCACCACACACATGGCTGCTAACAACCATCTGTAACTCCAGTTCCATTGGATATGAGACCATCTTCTGGCCTCTTCAGGTATTGCGCGACATATATGCACTTAACACACACGCAGGAAAATACTCATACACCTAAAATAAAAGTAAAACAAGAGCCATCCAGGTTCAGGTGTGGATTTTTGTGGTAATCCCTGTGTCATAGCACTCTGCTGGAGGCTGGTCACCACAGCGACGTGAGTTCATCCTGTCACCATGGGAAAGTCAGGTCATCTGTCATCTCATCCTCAGCTCTGCACGATACTCAAGAGAAATTACAACCTTGCAGATTTCCTGGCTTCTCCTGGGTACAGTAGGACGCAGCTCCTTCCTACCCTTCCTGCGGCCTCAGCAGACACAGACCTCCCTCATGATGGACAGCCTTTCCCATTGACATCTGTGCACCAGACACAGTCTGAGGCAGTGTCTCAGACATGCATGGCCTGGTGATCACACCAGCTGAGGGCAGTTCCATGGGTGCAGGAGCGCTGTGACTGTCCTGTAGGTGTCCTCTGACTTTATGATCTTACCACTGGCAGTGGATGAAGCTTTTGACAGGAGGAACCTGTTGTCTTCCAAGTCTTGGGGAGTTGGTTCATCTCAAAGGAGACACTCCAGGAATTTTCCAAGTATGACTGCTTCTCTTGTGAAATCTAACACTATCCCATCCTTGCACTATGCATCCTAGATGACCCTGGGGATGAGGCATGTGTCCCTACCTATGTTAGGCTGTGGTGATACTTGATGACCCTACCGGAGTCCCAGAGGCTCCCCTCCTTCCACCCAAGGGACTATACCCCTCATGATAGTGGGTCCCATGTCCTGCTGTGGAGAGCATGGCTCCCCCTCTTTACTCTCAAGCTCAAGGATCTTTTTAGACAATGAAGTTGGAGACCTTCTCAGTGTTCAGGTGCTCAGCACAGCACAGCCCAAGATTTTCGGGACTCTGGCTCCCCCTCTGGGGTCATTCCTGTGTGCTCTACCTCTTCTGAGCGCCACACTTGCCCTGCAGCAATGGCTGCTCCTTGAGTGATTCTCCCACCTCAGTCATTGCTCCTGAAAGTGGCCCTGGGAAGTGTCTGGTCCAGTCCTTCACTTCCCAAACCTGGGTGTGGCAGGCCCAGCCATTGTGGGAACCAAGCCCAGGGAGGCAAGGTCCTTCCAGAGTCTGCCCCGAGTTACCCAGTGCTGGCACATCTTCCTGAAGCCACACTTATTTGGGGTTGAGTGTACAGAGGCTGAAGGGACAGCTCCTAGTTGAGGTTCTATATAGGGCCTGCAGCCAAGTCTTGTTGCCTCCTTCCAAACGGAGGGAGAGTGAAGATTGGCATTGGCCCTGCAGCTTCGGTTTGTCCCCATCTCCTGCTTCATGATGACACACTTTATTTGGGGGTGGGGTCATAGAAATACTACCCACTAAGCGATTCCTGCTCTGGCCTTTGCCTTCTTCGGGCAGCACTATGTTGGGGTTCTTCCACTCCGGAGGGAAGGGGGTCACAGTCCTGAACTTCTGGGGGATGTACCACCACCCCAACACACACACAGGCACTCCCCAGAGGCCCCCAGAGCCTGTGAATATGCATCCTTGCATGGCAAAAGGGACCCTGCAGATGCCTTTAAGGTTCTTGAGACAAAAGTAGCTGAGCTGGGAGGAGGTAACATGGCCTCTATCCTAGGAATAGACAGACAGGGCCTGGGCTTCCTGGAGCCTGGGGGAATTGACAGCTAACAGTGACTTAAGCTCTCAGAAGGCAGCCTGTGCTGCTAAGCAGGACACAGTGGCAGCCCTGTCACCAGCAGCCCTGGGTGTGCCCAAGGCAGGGTGCCCAGTCTCTGGATACACTCTCCCTCACCTCCGTGCTTTCCTGGATAAAGCCCTGCACTGTGCCTGACAACTGGGTTTACTTTATGGCCGTATTTGCTTAATTTCCCAGCTAAACCTAACCCTCCTCAGAATCCCATGTGAGGTTTCTGACCAAAAGTGACAACAGTTCTGATGGATGTGTGGGGAACTTCATTAAGATCAGGACTGATTCTTATACCCGCAAAACCCACCCCAAAGCTGTGGCTAGGCTGCCACACTGCACCCTGGGGCTGCAGCATCCCAGGGGGGTTGTGGAGAACTCAGCTCTGGCTCCTTTAAACACTGCTGACATGTTTACCATGGACTATTTCCTAATGCACACTCCTCTATGCCATCACTCAGACAACGGAGGAAGTCATTACCCTGGTATTTTAGGGCCTGAGGTGAAGGATGCTTTGGCAGTTTTGCCACAGAGAAATCTAGCTGTTTTATTGTAAATTGAAAAATCACTTTGAATTTCCCCAGCTTTGACACCAGGGATTGCCGGCTGATGTGAAAACTAAGGAACAAGAAGGCACAGTCCGATAACTTCAGGAGAGGCCGGCAATTCAACCACCATGAAAGCAGAGACCAGGTAGAAGGTATTCCCGAAGTGCTGCCTGGGTTCCAGAGAGCTGGGTCTGTCCCTCAGTGAACCTGAAGGTGCACAGCTCTCCAGGAAGGAAGGTTGCCGTGGGGATGTGTCACGAGCTCTTGGTGGTCAACCCTCAGCTGCGCACTGCAACAGCCCTGATAAGCTGTAGAGGGGCCAGGTGGCCTGCAAAATGCTGGTGGGAGTGAAAATTCCATAGGAACAATGAAGATGCAGAGGTTGGCTTTGTGTATTCTCAAGATGTCCCTGCTCTAAGGAGCTGAAATGTTCAACTGGAAAAGCCTGTTTGGGAGAAGGCTCGGAGTCCACTCGGGCTCCGGGTGGGTGGGGTGGTGTGGCTCCCTACCTACCCTGTCGCCAGGGCTCAGGGATACCTTAGGTGTTTGCAGTCACTAGTCAGGTCAGGCCTGGCTCCGGGTGGGTGGGGTGGTGTGGCTCCCTACCTACCCTGTCGCCAGGGCTCAGGGATACCTTAGGTGTGTGCAGTCACTAGTCAGGTCAGGCCTGGCTCCGGGTGGGTGGGGTGGTGTGGCTCCCTACCTACCCTGTCGCCAGGGCTCAGGGATACCTTAGGTGTGTGCAGTCACTAGTCAGGTCAGGCCTGGCTCCTCTTGCAGACACTTAACAATGCCAATCTGAGATCATGACCTAATCCTGATTGTGGTGGTTGGAATCCATTGTCAACTTGATGGGATCTAGAATAGACATGGAAGCAAGCCTGCTTGTCAGTGGAGCTTCCAGAAAGTTTAAAGGAAGAGGGGAGAGCTCCAGGAGCTGGGGTCTGATCCCCACAGGAGCACTGCCCCACAAGCTGGAGTCTGGGACCGAGTAGAAAGGAGAAGTGAACTGAGCACCACCTCTCCTGGGCTTCTGGATTGTGGATGCACAGTGATGAGCTCTATCAGCTCCCCCGCCATGCCTGCTTGTCCTGCCAAGAGCCAAAATAGGCCCCACCATTGTGAAGTGACCTTGTCAGGTATTCTGTCACAGCAGCATGGAAAGTAACTAAGATGTTAGCTCCTTGGAATGCACTGTGGACAGAACTTGGTACACAGTGCCAATAAATGAGATATTGTCTTTATTTTTTATTTTTATTTTTATTTTTATTTTTTTTTATTATTTATTTCTGTATGTGTATGAATGTACTGTCTGCATGCAAGTCTGTGCACCAGTGTCGTGCAATGCCGCGGAGGTCAGAAGAGGGTCTCGGATTCCCCTGGAACTGGAGTTCTCCTGGAATTGGAGTTTCAGACGGTTCTTGGCCGCCATGTGGGTGCTGGGGATCGAACCCAGGTCCTCTGCAAGAGCATCGGTGCTCCTAACCACTAGGCCATCTCTCCAGCCCCAAGAGATATTGTCTTTATTAAGATAGCTATGGAAGATGGCTGGAGAGATGGTTTAGCAGCTAAGAGCACTGGAGGCTCTTGCAGAGGATCTGGGTTTCTGTTCCCTGCACCCATATAACAACCCAACAGCCTGTACCAGGGGACCTGATGCCCTCTTCTGGTCTCCACGGGCACTGCACATGCACATTTACATCCATGCAGGCAAAATACTCAGGCACATATAATAAAAATAATTTTTTTTAATTTAAAAATATTATTATGGTCACTATTGGTCGCATAGAAGAAATCTTGTTTCTAGAAAACTAGATGTTCTCTGAATTCCAAAAGTCCTCACACATGTGTATATGTGTGCCACATGTATGTGCTTTTACACAGCAACAAAATGTGCCAAGACACTCACCACATGCAGCTTTGCTCCATGGACTGGGAGGTGAGTCAGAGGCACACTCTTCGTGGAAGCCTGTTATAGAATGAGCTCAAGTAGAGGCAAACATTGAAGGCTCTGCCAATGTTCTCCCTGAGTGTGTGTGTGTGTGTGTGCTCACATGTGTGTTTAGTGGGCTTTGTTTCCAGGGTGCTGCACTGAAATCATAGCTCTGGGCTTGATGACATCACTCTCCACTTTGAGCAAAGAAAGGTGTTCCAAAAAGGATTCTCTTCAAAGTTTTCTTTGAAGAGCCAGTGAAAAGTGAATGGCAGCCAGGATCAAGTGGCTTCAGCCTCTGCCTCCCTGGGGAAATGTTGCCCTGGTAGGAGGGAGGCCTTAGAGGGGATGAATACCAGATCCCCAGGGGAAACGTCAGGGAGTCACGGGCAGATGCGCTGCCTGGCGCTGTCTCACCTCTTCCTCTGGTCACCACTGTGTGTCACTGCCCCTGAGAGTAGGTAAGCTGGTCCAGATGCCTTGCGGGAAGGTCTAAGAGAAAGACCTTGTGCTGGATAGCTTTAGTGTCAACTTGACACACCTGGGTTGAGGGAGCCTCAATTGGGGAATTGGCTCCATTGGACTGGCCTGTGGCCACATCTGCGGAGTATTGTCTTGATGGTTGAGCAGTGTGGGAGGGCCCAGCCCACAATGAGTGGTGCCACCCTGGGCAGGTTGTTGTGTACGGTATAAGAAGGCGGGCTGGGCATGAGCCAGGGGAGCTAGCCAGTGAACAGCATTCCTCCATGGCCTGTGCTTCAGCTCTTGCCTCCAGGTTCCTGCCCTGAGTTCCTGCCTTGGGCTCCCTAAGTGATGAACTGTGACCCAGGAGATGTAAGCTGAATAAACACTTTCCTCCCCAAGTTGGTTTCAGTCAGAGTGTTTTGTCACAGCAATGGAAGACAAACCAGAACAGACCCAGTCATTTTCTCAGCCCATGGAGCCCTTTAGAGATGGAATTTCTGTGAACTAAGTTCTCCTTATAACCAGGCTCTTGCCACAATTTACTATTATTTTAATTTTATTTATTTTTAATTTTTATTTATTTTTGTATGATTTGAATGTACTGTCTGCATGTAGGTTTGTGCACCCATGTCATGCAATGCCACAGAGGTCAGAAGAGGATGTCGGATTCCTCTGGAACTGGAGTTAAAGATGGTTCTCAGCCACCATGTGGGTGCTGGGGATCGAACTCAGGTCCTCTGCCAGAGCACTTGGTGCTCTTAACTGCTAGGCCATCTCTCCAGCCCCACAACTTACTATTTTTATATGAATTGCCTACATGTGTGTAAGTGCACCCATGTGATGTAATGCCCAAGGAGGTCAGAAGAGGACATTGGATCCCCTGGAACTGGAGTTGAGGATGGTTATTAGCCACCATGTGGGTGCTGGGAATTGAACTCAGGTTCTCTGCAAGAACATCCAGCGCTCTTAACCATCGAGCCCTCTATCCAGCCCTCCTGTCACAGTTTTAAATAGAATAAAAGGGAGATCCTGTCTCAAAAAGACCAAAAAATTTGTGTATATGTGTCTAGATTTTATCACTGATCCATCCCCTCAGCCTTATATATGAGAACATTAAGAGCTAGGCATAGTGGCTCATACTTGTAATCTCCATACTTGGGGGCAGAGGCAGGAAGATCGCAAGTCCAGGGTCAGCCTGTACTACATAGTGTGGCCCTATTTCTAAAAAGCAAAACAAAACAAAATAACCATACTCCCTAAAAAAAAAAAACCAAAGTAAGGATGTTGCATCCTGGAGTTGCAACACTTTGCCTTTCATTCTCTCTGAGGAATTCTAGTTCTCTGCTCCTCTGGTTAAGGCACAGCTTCTCCTCAGAGATGACCCTGAAGAGATGAAGCAAGCTTGACGTGAAGCAGGAGCTGACAGATTCCTACCAGGAATCTCTGTATCATTGATCCCATTTTAATACCCAGCCACTGTAGCCCATCTACCTTTAATGACAGCCCAGTCCAGTTCGCCCGCAAAGCTTAGATTATGAATGAGAAATCCTCATTCATAATATTGTTGCACTTTCCAATTTCATTTCCCTACAATCCAAGAATATTAGATAGTAAATTCCAGAAATTAACAATGCATGAGTTTTAAAGTATAGTATAATTATCCTATTTTTATTATTGAGTATTATTGTTAATTTTCTTCTGTACTCAACTTCTAAACACTCATTTATTAAACACACATGTATTTGATACTACCCACAATTTTAGAAATTGGGGGAATGTCTTGCAATGCACCCTTTGATAAAGGGGATTGTTGTGACAGTCAGTAACTATTTACAGATCTTCTTTAAAAACTAGAGATGGTTACCTATGGAATTCAAAAATACTAGCCCCAGATTTTTAAAGATATATATTTATTTTATTTTATGTGTCTGAGTATTTGCTTGAATCCATTTTTGTGTACCATGTGTATGCAGTGCCCTAAGAGGCCAGAAGAGGGTGTTGGAGTTACAGACCATTTGGGTGCTGGGAAGCAAGCTGAGGCTGTCCTCAAGATCAGCAAGTGCTCCTAACAGCTGAGCCGTCACTCCATTCAATAGCACCAAATTTAATTGTATTTATTTTCTTCCCTTTTTGGCCCCAGCTGGCCTGGAACTCACTATGTAGATCAGACTGGGCTCCATCTCACACAGATCCACCTGCCTCTGCTTCCCAAGTGCCGGTATTAAACCATGTGCTGCCACGGCTGCTTCACCCCAGATTTTAAACATAAACTGTTTATGTAGAAGATTAAGGGATGAAGAAGAGGAGGAAGAACAGCAAGAATGCAAAGTTGAGCATGCAGTCTTGAGTGCACTCTAGGAAAGACAGAGATAATTTAGGGAACGAGAACATGCAGCAAATAATTCATCCCTTCTGATATTCTCACACTTGAAACAAGAACAAAATGATGTGGGAAGGAACGAGGAATGAAAGTGAACCCTAACAAAATGGATCAAGACCACATGACTGCTTAAATAAACATTTTCCACAAAATATTTGGGAAATCAAAAATTTTTAAATGTCTTACAAGGAAACAACAAAAAATAACTGAGCAAACAGCCTGAATTCCTGGGCAACATCTGGGCTGTGCCCTCCTGGTAGAGCCCAGGCCCTCCTTCCACCGGCATCCACACCTCGGATGCCGTCACTTGAGTCCCGACTGTGAAGCGCCACCCTTCCCCACCAGGCTTGACTGACTTCACTGCTGAGCTCCATTGGCAGTCAGAATCTCCTTGCTTACATTCCACGACGTCCATGCTGGCGTGCACTCCTGCTCACTCCACCCTGTGCACAGTTCCAACTTTATCTCAGCTTTGTGTCATCAGATCTCGCTGGAGCCTGGTGCCCAGGGCACATGGGCTTCTCTGGTTCGCCTTTGAGACAAGGATACCTAGGGGGTCCAGCCAGGTCATAGTGGCCAGAGTCAGAGCAATGGGCGGGAATCATCCCAGAGCTGTGATTGGCCTTCAGCCAGACCAGACAAGGAGCATGGGCTCCGGGGCCTCCTGTTCCAGAACTGGATGCCGAGGTGGCCCTATGCTGCAGGCGTGCAGCACACACAGCGCTCGCTCTGTACTGTGACAGAGGCTCTACTGCAACATGCCTGCAGAGGGAGGGGCTGGTTTTGATTTCCCTGGGGACACAGGACACATCAGCAGAGCCTGTAGAGGAGGAAACAGCACTGACTTGGCCCACAGCTGGCTCAGAACTTCTGCCAAGGACGCATTGTAACCTCCAACAGCCTATGAACTCCAAAAGCAGGAGGGAGAGTGGAAGCCAGGGGCAGCCTCCCAGGCCATACATGAAGGCTATGGTAGAAGCCAGGGGCAGCCTCTCAGGCCATCCACGAAGCCTATGGTAGAAGCCAGGGGCAGCCTCTCAGGCAGTCCACAAAGGCTATGGTAGAAGCCAGGGGCAGCCTCCCTAGTCAATCCACACAGGCTGTGGTGGAAGCCAGGGAAGCCCCCTAGGCCATCCACACAGGCTATGGTGGAAGCCAGGGGAAGCCCCCTAGGCCATCCACACAGGCTGTGGTGGAAGCCAGGGCATACCCCAGGCCATCCACAAAGCCTCAGCCTACCACAGCCTGCTGTCTCTCACACTCTTGGCACCTTTCAGGGAGGACTGATCAGGTTCCCAAGGACCAAGGCAGGTGCAGGCTATGAAACAGGCCACCTGTTGGCTCAGAGAATAGAATGCACCAGGCCTCTTTCACTGGTTTGGGGTTGACAATAGTGTGTGTGTGGCAGTGGGGGGGGCGGTGGAGTGGAAGGTCAGAGCCTACCAGCCTAGGCCCTATCCCCAGTCATCAGGGGACCCAATAGAATACAAAATACAGAAGGCGCTGGAAGCACAGCTTATAATTACTGGGATCGTTTGTAGGAAAGATGGGAGTCAGCCAGCATGGCCTTTACTTTAGGATAGAGCTTAGTGAGGAAGGAATTTGGTCAGAGAAAGGGCACAGGAAGTGCTGTGGGAGGCAGCTCAGGAGACTCCACTGGGAGACCGGTGTGCTTGGGTCCCAGGAGGCAGCTCGGGAGACTCCGCTGGGAGACGGGTGTGCTTGGGTCCCAGGAGGCAGCTCGGGAGACTCCGCTGGGAGACGGGTGTGCTTGGGTCCCAGGAGGCAGCTCGGGAGACTCCGCTGGGAGACGGGTGTGCTTGGGTCCCAGGAGGCAGGGTGTCCGTGGATGCACAGTGTGGGAAAACCCTGGGGAACAAAGGTGGGCTGTGGTTCTGTAGAAGGCTCAGCAGTGCATTCTGGGAGAGGTGGGAGAGATGCCCCAGGGATGGGAAGAACAATGGTCTGGATGTAAGGGGACAGAATAGGGGCTGTGGACAGGGCAGGGTCAGGGCAGTCAGACTGGGATGGGATGGGAATTTCACTGGAAATTTGAGTTTCATTGTTCAAAGATTTCCAAGAGGGCTTGCTTTGTGGTGGCCGCTGGAGGTTGGCCTAGAAGATGTGAAGGCCCCAAGGGTACTGCCTTAGCCTGGGGAAAGAGGAGACCACGGCAGTAGCCAGGTCCTTTGATGTGTCAGAGCGGGAAAGTTCTCTGTAAGCACCGTGGGGAAGAGGCAAGAAGCACTGTCCTCCTGCCTCCCAGTGCAAGTCCCCTGTCACTGTGAGCTTAGCCTTTCCTAGTGTTCTACATGTTACCATAACAACATCACAGCACATAGGGTGGGGGTGAGGGACTGTGCATGGGTAGCACCTAGCCTTATGACCTGGCAGAGTTGCTGTTATAGAACTCAGGAGCTTTAGAGGGACCTCTGTCTGTGACCGCCATTCCAGAGGATCCCACACACTCTTCAGGGGCATTGCATGCACAGGTGCACTTACATGCAGGCAAAACACTCATGCAACATAAAAGTAAAACAAAATAAAAATATTAAAAATTAAAAAAATAATGAGTTGGCCAATCTTAGGGCACATCACCAGGCTGACGAGGTAGAGATGTTGCTTCCTACCACCCCTGGCGTACAGTCTCCGGGAAGCGGCATGGCCCTGGTCTACCCGCCACCTCCATGGCCCCCAAATGCTTTCAAATCCACAAGTTATGAGCTAGAATCCACATCCAGGGTGGGTGGGCGACTGCCCACGTGGGAAACAGAACTGGAAAACTACAGTGGCTCTTGGCTCTGAGCTGCTGTCTGTCTTGATGGAGACAGTCGGGTGGAACGCAGGGGTCTAGGGTCTAAATGTCTGGATTAAGACGCCTCCGCCCTCTCTTCCCACAAGGTGGAAACTCGAGTTGCATTGTTTACAAACATCCTGAAACCTGTTCAGAACCATCTACATATTTAGATGAACCCTCAGATTAGCTCCAGGCTCATCCTCGCTCCTCCCTCTGCTTCCAGTGCTCCAAGACCCTAGGGCAGGCAGTGCAGTCAGCATTTTCAAATTGAAAACTGGAGTTGAGGGTGGACAGAAGGAAAGAAGGCTATTTTAAATATCGAATATAGAGCAGGATTACGGACTAGGTTTTGTCATGAAGAACTGAACAAAGGGTTGGAGAGCTGAGATTTAATTGAGAGCAGAAATGGAAACACATTCATTCACTTGGCTTTGACCATGCCCCAGTCAGCACGTCGCAGATCGCTCGGTGTCTGTGCGTCATGCTCGGGGTGGTTCATGTTTTCCCTCCACCCAAATTCAGAAATATTTGAGAGGATTCAACAGATGTGGTTCTATCTCTGCTTCTCTTTGTTATTTAAATTAGGGAGGAAAGCAAAATTTTAGGGAAATGGTTTTAATTAGCAAATAAAATAACAACATCTTCAACTCACAGACCAGTAGATCTGAAATTGATTTGCAAATAGGAATTTGTTAATCCCTTCAGTGTTTCCTAAGATACGACTGTGGAAAATGTTATTCTGCTTTTAAAGGGAGACGCGGGCCCTGTGAGCAGTAAGTGGTCATATATTAAAGAGAACCCTTTGAGAGTCAACCGCTTCAACCCCTTGTAAACATCACTTGAAATGGAAACCAGAGTGAGGCCATATCTTCGTGAATCACTCGCACCCAGATGTGGCAACGTAGGCTGAGAGCCTCTCAGCTGACTTCCAGATGGCTAGAAAACAGGAGCATCTTTATCCTGGGGAGTGGGGAGGTAATTCATGTCAATCTTAGGTGAGTCAGAACTTCCTGCTCCGCAAGGCAGCGTCAGAATGAAATGGGAGGAACATCCCGATGGAACAAAGTAAACCAGGAGAAGCCTGAGTATCTGGAGAAGACAGGACAGTTCTGGGGACTTGGTTACCAACTGACCTGTTCATTCCCGAGGAGGACTTGGAGCAGGCTCCTCCCTTTCCCAGGGATTTGGTCCCACAATGCATTGCATGGTAACCCCCCACCCCCACCCCAAATTGTCCACCTAGGACTTGCAGTATGTCATTGAAAAAAAAGTCTCTGCTGCCAATGTCATTAAATTAAGGATATGCAGATGAGATCACCCTGGATTAATCAAATGGACCCTAAATCAAATGACAATTGTTCTCAAAGGAGACAAAAGAGAATAGACAGAGAGGGAAGGCCACAGGAAGATGGAACAGGAAGACCATGTGGACAAGTCAAGGACTGCCTAGAGCCCAGAGGCAAGGACGAACTCCTGCCCAGTGTCTTCTAGAAGTACAGCTGTGCTGCCCCTCAACACTGGACTTTTAACCTCCAGCACTGAGAGAATGAGCTTGAAGCCACCACTTTGTAGGACTTAGTTATAGGAGAACTTGAGCCCAAGAACCTGGGCCTTCTGGGTTGCTCTCAGGAACAAATGACCTACAGAACCTTTATATCCAGGCATCTAAAGGCTAATGGATTGCTTGCACTTTGAACCTAGGGGCTGAGCACCAGGACTTGGGGAGGCTCAGTCTGCAAAGCACTTGATCTGCAAACACGGTACCTGTGTTTGATCTACAGAAGTCACACACAAAAAAATGCTGGATGCTGTGAGCAGCTTTGTAATCACCCTGGGGAGGCAGAGACAGAATCATCTCTGGGGCTCACTGGACAGCCAGCCTAGTCTACCTAACTGGTGAGCTCCAGGCCAGGGAGACCCTGTCTCAAAAAGGAGGGGGACAGTTCTCTAGAGGATAAAACCCAAAGTTGATCTCTGTCCTCCATTCACATGTGGACACACATGTACCTACACATACATGAATACACACACACGCACACAAACAAACAAAGAAACAAACAAACAAAAACAAAAAGAATTTTTAAGATCCCACACTGGCCATTTTAATCTTTAGGACCCATGGGTTTCACCAAACATAGATTCTAATGACTAAATGATGAAAGAAAGCTGTCTCATGACCACTGTTTGGCTGGGAGAGGCACTTGGGTCCCCAAAGAGCTCTCCTGGGACAATAGGCAGCATCTTAGAGTTGTTAAAATTAGGATCAACTCTGGAAAGGGAAGACAGACCTGCACTTATCTAATCATCAGACATCAAAAGCAGGAGGACTGCTCTTCCCTCGTGGGGAGGACACGTAGTGAAGTTCTCTGAACCCTGAGCCCCCTCTCTAGAGTAGAACCCGCCCACTCTGAGTAGTGGTGTTTCCAGGTCTGATTTTACAGCTTGAGAAGAGATGGTAATCTCCAAAAGGCCTTTCTGGATTAGGTGCCTTTGAAATATGGGCAGGAATGACAGTAAAAATTATAATACCTCAAAAGGCTGGTTAGCTGGGCATGGTGGCACTTGCCTTTAATCCCAGCACTCGGGAGCCAGAGGCAGGCAGATCTCTGTGAGTTCAAGGCCAGCCTTGTCTACATAGTGAGTTCCAAGATGGCTGGAGCAGCAGGGAGACCCGGTCTCAAAAAGACCAAAAAAAAAAAAAAAAAACCAACCAAACAAACAAACAACAATAACAACAACAACAACAACAACAACAAAAAACGCTTCTTGGTCTATTTAAAATAAGGATAAAATCCAAAATAATGCATGCTTTAAAATACTACTGAAATAAAAAATAATGCATGCTTTAAATACTACTGAAATAAAAAATAATGCGTGTTTTCAAATACTACTGAAATAAAAAGAAAAGCAAATGAGAACACACCTGAAAAGACAGGCTCAGGGAGAAGTTCAGAAAGAACCAGCAAACCTAAACAACAGAAATTAATAGAGAAGACCAATCCAAGAAGCTAGTGGAGTCTGGAGGGTTACAACTGAAGACCCATGTTCATCAGGGTCCCAGAGAAAGAAGCAGATGCTCTGATAAAGTAGTCAAAGAGATAAAGGTTGAAAAGTCCCCAAGTTTGGCCAGAGATGTGAACTTACAGATCCAAGGATCAACCCCAAATAGAATAAACTCAAAGAACCCCAAACCCAAAGCCATCAAAATCAAACCACAGAAAACAAAACAAAGCAAAGAGCTTGGAGTTGAAGAGACAGCTCAGGTGTAGCGTGCATGTCTTACAACCATGAGGACCCAGGTTGGAGCCCCAGATCCCATGTATGAAAGCTGAGTGTGGTGGTGGACCTGTGAGCCCAGAGCTGGGGAGGCAGCAAAACATGGTCCCTGGGGCTCCCAGGCCAGTTCCAACCCAATGAGAGATTTTGGCTCAAAACCAAGATGGAGGCAGTACTTACCTGGCAGCCAGCAGGAAGCTTGTAAGTCTGGGTTTCTCACACCACTCAGAAAAAAGTAACTGTTTCTTTTCTTCTTTTGACCTGTGTTCTAAGAGTGTCTTTCCTAACACTCAGGGCTTCTTGTTAGCTCTCTAAAGCCCCTCCCTTCTACACGGCTAACCTCCATGCCAGCTTAACCCAGGAAGCTTGGCTTTTCCCCTTTTCTTCTCTAAACTCCTCTAGACAGCTGCAGAGATTTCCAGCTTGCCTGTCATCCTGGGGTTTTTCTTTTAAATCTAATAAAATGGTTCAGAGCCTAAAAAAATAAAAACAAATAAACAAACCAAAAACCAAGATGGATATGTCCTGAAGTTCTCTCTCTCTCTCTCTCCCTCTCTCTCTCTCTCTCTCTCAGAGAGAGAGAGAAAGAATTAGTGGCAGGAAGCAGAATCTGACACTGGGGGATCCACCTGAATGAAGGTGTGATCCACCTGAATGAAGGTGTGACTCTGGAGCTCGAGGCACTTCCCAAGAGCTGCAGTAGAAGATATCAGTCCTGAGTAACACACCTTGAAAGATGATCTTTCAGGAATGAGGGGAAATGGTAATGTGCTCAGAAGAAAATCAACCAAGATCTATCACCCGCCAGCCTGGTAAGGGACGTTCTAAAAGCAAAGTGAAAGGAGGAGAATAGAAAGAATAAGCACACGGAGCAGGCAGTGCTGGAGGCCTGAAACTCCAGGAAGAATGTGGCCACGCTGACAGTGGGTTCCTAGAAAGCACACACGGACAGCACGTGCAGGAAGAACTCCAGTGTGGCACTCTAGTCTCCCACCCACACAGTGAAGCAGACAGATCCTGTCTGGGAACTGTGGGAGACTGTCAAAGGCAGACAGTGATGGGTCGGTCAGAGATATAAAGATCCCGAGGTCAGAGATGTTCTCCTGCTGACCGAGAAGCCTGTGACCTGCGATGGTGGGCGGTCTCTAGGAGCCGGGACCTCAGCCCTAAATGCAATAAGGAATTCTGCCATCAATTTGAAAAGGCTGGGAGAAGACTCCAGCCTGTCCAGGAGGACCTGGCTAAGCTGGTCCAGACTCTAGGCTCACAGGAGCTGCAAGATCATAAATGCATATTGCTCTAGATTGCGTATATACATGCACAGCAGCTACAGTCCACTAAAAAGCAAATCTATGGTCCAAGACAACTGATGATGTCCTGAAGTGTAGATCATCATTTTGTGTGATAAAAATAAAATCCTGGTGGTGTTGACTCAGTAGGAGTGTTTCGTTATCAGTTCTTGAAAAAGGAATTTGGAATTTGCCTTATTTTTATTTGGTTCTTTGAGACAGAATCTCACTATGTAGCACTGGCTAGCATAGAACTTGTTATGAAGACCAGGCTGGCCTGGAACTCAGAGACATCCCTGCCTCTGCCTCCTGAGTGCTGGAATTAAAGGGGTTTGTCACCTTGCCTGGGTCAATTTCTTTCTAAATGGCAAAGAAGCTTTGTTATATATGGACATTCTTAGTACCTCTATAGTGGTTAATACTGTCAGTTTGACAGGATCTAGAATTACATAGAAGACAAACCTCTGGCCATGACTGAGTGAGTTTCTAGATTGAGTTGAGGGAGAGGGGAAGAACCTACCCAAAATGTGGCTTACACCATCCTGTGGGCTGGGGTCCTGAATTGAATCAAAAGGGGAAATGAAGCCAGGTGTGGTGACACACACCCTTAGTTCCAGAACTTGGGAGGCAGAAACAGCCAGATCTCTGTGAGTTCCAGGCCAGCCTGGTCTACATAGTGAGCTCTAGGCCAGCCAGGGCTACATAGTGAGACCTCGTCTCAAATCAAGCAAATAAAGGATACTTCTGTTTCCGTGACTCCTCCATCGAGATGGATTATCCCCCTGGACCAGGAGCTAAAACTCTCCTGAAAGCTGTTTCTGTCAGGTGTTTTGTCACAGCAAAGAGAAAAGTAGCAAACAGAAGCCATAACTTCTAGAGGTGTTGCAGAGCATGAGCACTGGTGGGAGAGCCATGGCAGAAGCTCCCGGACCCCTCATGAGAACGAGCACTGGGTGCGTCTGTGTGCCAAACCAGACAAGGGCGAACAAAGCCACACACAACACACCACATGATTTCATTTATACGAAACACAAAATCCAATCTGTGGCAACACTAACCACCCAGGCTGTTAAATTGTTGAGATCATGGTGAGCTTTGGACTGGGCTGTAATGATGGAGGCAGCATCTAGGGGTGCTGGAGACCCCAATGACTAGATTCCTGAGGGTATCTTGTTCTGCATTTGGGATAGACATGAGCAATTTTCATGTGCCAGGAAATCCCATAGCTCTGCCTGGGCTGCAGGCTGGCGGGCTAAGAATGGCAGCAACACAATCTCTGCACGCAATGCCACCCCACTGCCAGGTGTGGATGGCTTGTGACATCACTGCAGCCGTTTGTTAGGGCAAACGAATTTGTGGATAAATCACCTTCTCTTACTTAACAACCACTGAGTGGGGCTGGAGAGATGGCTCAGGGGTTAAGAACACTTGCTGTTTTTGCAGAGAACCTAAGTTCAGCACTGAAATAGTAGCTCACAGCTGCCTAGAACTCCAGTTCCAGGGGATCTGACGTCCTCTCTGGCCTCTGTGGGCACTTCCTGGACATGGTACACCTACGAAATTCAGGCAAACACACCCATACACAATAATTTAGAAAAAAGAAATCTTTAAAACCACCACAGGCCAGACACAAATTTCTACCTCCAGCAAATTGTTTTAAGACTCTCTAGAATAGCCAATGTCAGCTACCAAAAGGCCCTGACCTGGGTGTTTGCTTCTGGCAGATATCCACAGCACAGGGAGAAAGGTGGCCCTGGTTAGACGTGCTGGTTAGGTGTTCCACGGAAAATTAGGAGGAGGGGTGGAGGGTGCCAGTCTCCATCATTTGCTCTAAGTGTGTGTGTGTGTGTGTGTGTGTGTCTGTCTGTCTGCCTGGCCACCAGCTGCTCAAGGAATTGCTGGGAACCACATGCTTGTAGTAGTTTTGGGAGCCTCAGCTGGAGTTTGGGGTGAGATACCTCCCACCCCAGGCCGCACCTCTGGCTGCAGTGTTCCTCACTGCAGAGTCAACTAGAGGCCATACCTCTGGAGCACATATTAACTCAAAGCTTATGGTAACGGCCCTGATTCCCTGTGGATTGGCTGCCTCTGAGCCAGCTGCACACTAATGTCCTTGTCAGAGAGATTTGTGCTCTGCCCACCACAACCAGGATCACCTTCATCTGAACCTCTGGGAATTGTCCTCCATCAGGAATCTTGGTGAAACGGACCATGGCTATATGGGAAATGTATATGAAAGCACAGAAGTTGGATGGAGGTGACAGCCCCTGAATGAGAGTCAGTCCACAGTGGTTAAATCTAACGTCCTCTGGGAGAGAAACTTTGTCACAGCTGGCACCTGCTCAATGGACCCTGGCAGAGCACTCCAGGAAAGCCCATGAGCCAAGCCAAAGACCCTCTTCCAGATGGGTTTAAATAGTCAATGCCTAGGTGTGGGTAGGTGGGACTTAGACCGGATCATGCCCACCCAGCACGGGCATCTCCCAAGCCAGTTGGCTGGTGCTCACAGACAGTTCTTCCTGCTCTCCTACAAGACAGAAAACTCAAGACTGCTCTCACTGTCAACAAGTCTGGACTCTGAGGTTTAAACATTTGCCACTAAATTGCCAAGCAGCTATTTGGTCTCATGCCTCAGTATTTTAAAGATAAGATTCTGCTCACAACAGAAGCCACCATCAAACACCTAGGATCGCTCTCACTCCTGACCAAGGTAAAGATCGAGGTAGACCCCCACTGGCATTTTAGAAGGTAAACTGTGTCCTGCTTGCATGGCTATTTTGACTTGAGGTTGCACCTGGAGAGGACCAGGACATCCTCTCTAGTCTCCCACACTAATGGATTTGTCTTTCTGAGAATTCAAATAAAGCATCCCCTTCTTCATTCTTTCAGACCACACACCTCTCACCTGTCCCAATAATAGCAGGACTGTAGACATTTGAAGCCCTTTTTAATTTTATTATGTAACAAAGCCAACACACGTTGGCTTTTAAGATGTGTAGAATTGAAGCCTAGGGAACAACCCGCAGAAGAGGGGGCGTGGTAGAATGTAAGGGCTGCGATTGGGGTGAATGGTGAAACTACAGCAATGTAGTCTGGACACTCATTTGATCAACTTGATTGAACAAACAACCTGTCACCCCCCACTGGATGGTGGGGCTGTAGGTGTTTGGGCACAACAGCCTGCAGATAGGTTTGCCATGAAGGATGCTTGTACTCAGGGGATTATGCACTTAAAGCTAAAATGAAAAAAAAAAACTGAGAGAAGATGCAGACAGTATGGCAGAATGGGCATGATCTGGGATGGGGTGGGTGGGGGGGGGGGGGGAGGGGAGGGGTCTAAATACAGTCAAAATACAGGGGTGAAGTTTGCAAAATTCAATAAAAACTAGTTAAAACAAAAAGATGTGTAGAATTGGTGTGTTTTTTACCCTGCAAGGAGCAACATAGAACATAGAACATAGAACACCTTGGCTGGTCCCACACAGGGCTCTTTTCCCATATTAAAAGTCCTCTCTGCAGAGCTGACAGCACTTCAGATTAACAAATCACTTCATGGTCCTCCAAGTATCTTTTAATTTAAAAATGCTTTCAAACACTTCTAGAGGAAGCTGCTGTGTGATTGTTTTGAGCAGGAAAACCACTTACAGATTCTTAAAAAAACAAATTTCACTTAAATTCTCAAAGCATATTAGGTCATCTATTCTCTCTGGTATTTAATTCAGATTTGAAGAGACAGCCTTACTTCTGAGTCGTAAAAATAGACCATCTTCTTTTTGATTAGCTCAAAAAATACTTCATTGTACAATAACTCCTTTTATCAGCTGATGCCCTGCTGGCGTTGAGTGAGTAACTTTTGAAATAAAGCAACTTTGTAAATATAACGTTAACAGCAGGTGAGAAAGCTTTTGGGGGACAGATTGCGATAAACATTCAAACTCTTGGCTTGTGAGCTGGCGTCAGTGAGCCTTCCAGGAGTGCTTCACACGCAGCACAGGGATTTCTGAGGGGACACCTGTCTGCTGGAGGTACCCCCAGAGGGCGTCCTGTTACGAATTACTGATCACTTCTGAGGTCACCAGATTCCAGAGGGTGGATGCTGACCCTGACTGTGGTGGGAGTCAGGCAACAGCTGTGAGGCTGGAGCAAAGACCTGTGGAGTAAACAGCCGTGACCGTTAGCTTTTACTAGGAGAGCACACTGCCCCTGCCTTAGAAGTGTCTCCCATAAACGGTGGGACTCCTATAAATATCCCTCTACAGATCCACTGGTGGAAGGTGCAGTGTTTCGTGAAAGGGGAGTCTGTGCAGTTTGCGGTGGTGTGGAATTCCGCGACCCTAATTCAGAACCGTTCCCTGCGGAATCTTTCTGCTTTCAAGTGGTCCCTGCATGGGGCTCCCAGTGTATTCACGGCCAGTGCCAAACCAACTATCTCTGCTTTTTATCTACCGACGGAAATAGGAGCAGTACACACAAAATTAGCTCCATAAATAAATGCCGAGGTCTAATTGCTGAGCCGGCCCGGGAGGTTGTGGAGAGGCGCTCTGGTCTCTTTCATCTCTGGCTGCAGCTGGCCTGGGATGCAGGAAAGCCTGTGTTTTCTGCCCTCAGAGAAGTGATCTGGTGGCCACGGTCCACTTTCCTGGTGGAGAAATGTTTACTTTGTGCTAATTGGTCTTCTCTTGGCAGCCTCAGGGCACGGTCATGATTCTCTGAGTTGAGGCTGAGTCCTCTGGGGACAGGAGAGAAGGTGGCAGGCTGCTTGGCTCAAGGGCATGCAGCTCAGGGAGACTCCCTGAGCTCGCCTAGAGCCCTCTCGCCAAATGTCTCTTCCAGAGCAAACTCTGTTCCCACAGCCTCTGGCTCCCAGCCTCTCCCATGGACCCATTTCTGACTCCAGGAGCCCAGGGTGGCACTGACTGCCTTTCTTCAAAGAGCACCCTTGGGCCATCTGATTCATTTTCTGCCAGGTATCTAAATTTTTTAAACAATAGCTTGTGATTTTTGACAAAGCGAACATACCTATGATGATGGACTTGGAAAATATATTTTAAAATGTGTAAGTAGAAGACTCCCATAATCCCTCACTCAGAAGTGCCCATCCTAGGGCTGGATAAGAGTGCTTGTCGCACAAAAATGAGAACCTGAGTTCAAATCCCCAGCACCCATGTAGAAAGCAGGGAGTAGGCCTGTAGCCCAAGTACTATGGTAAAGAAATGGGGACAGGAAGGTCCCTGGGGCTTGCTGGTCAACCGCCAACCCTAGCTTCAGGTTCAGGAAGAGTCCCTCTTTCCAGGGAGTAAGCTGAAGGGTGATAGAAAGCAGGACACATGATGTCTTCCTCTGGCTTCCACACAAACAGGGGCACATACACACACACACACACACACACACACACACACACACACACTTACAAGGGCCTTATTATCCTTGCACAAGTACTACTCCTTGATGCTTTTAGTGAACAGTGCCCTGGGTACATTTTCTACTGTTATTTAAAACTCTTAGGAAACAGTTCATACTGGCAGTGTAAGATTTCATCACTTAATATTCTGGTAATTGTTTGCAGGCCTCTGTCTGGTGATGGACACCCTTGTGGCTATGTTCAGACTTCATCTTTATGAATGGCGTGCTGCAGAATGTCTTCAGTTTCTCAAAGGAAGGTGAGTGGGCACTGCACACCTGGGTGATTGTGTTTGATCAATGCTTCCAAAAACATTCTGCTGGTTTGTGTCCCACCCCTGCCAAGAATCTGTGAGAGAGACCATGCAGTGCCTCTCTAGGCCCAGTGTAGACATCAGCTCTATAATAATGCTGCTTAGAATTGGCTTCTTCATCCTCAGTTCTTTGACCCTTGGTACCAGCACATCTTTAATTTACTCATATTATATTTTGAATTCTTGCGATTCTTGGGGTTGTTTTTATTTTTGTCCTTTGACCTGGGGTCTTTCTCTGTAGCCTAGACTGTCCTGGTATTCCCTCTATAGTTCAGGCTAGCCGAAAACTCACAACAATCCCCCGTCTTAGCCTCCCCAGTGCTAGGATTACAGTCACATGCAACCATGCCCAGATCTTACTGCTACTTTTAAACCGACTCTTTCAGCTTACTGGGGATGCATGTAAACAGGGTATTTTGCTGAGCATCCCACAGATTGCCTAACGGCTCCGTGATTTCTACTGAATAGTCCCTTCTCTTCCCTGTTGTGGGGTGATCCCCTCTGCCCTCCCCTGCCCGACTGTCCTAGTGTGGGTCAGCATGTGACGAGTCACCTCGTAGAGCCTTGCTGCCTCCTCGGCTGGCCTTGCATGAGCACCGCACCGCTCGCCTTGGCCCTTCCTCTCCCACTCCTGACTCCTTCCCTCTCCTGGCTGTGAGGGGCTCCTCAGTGCACTGCAGTTGGCTAAGTTCTGTCTTCACCTCCATTTGCTTTGACTCATCCTATGTGGAACTGGAGGGTTTTGAGGCCTTCGTTTCTGGAGAAGTTTGCACAGCATCTCCACAGACCTGGCCTCACTACGGCCCACCATTCTCTCTGGAGCTGTAAGATGCAAGTCCAGGCTTCCTACTTTGCTCTCGATGCTTCTCTATCTCTCATTTTCATTTCTCCCTCTTTATTGCTCTGCGTTGCCCGATGACAAGTTTTTCAGAGTTTATTTCTCTAGTAAATTGTTTTTTCAGCTACATTCTATTTACTTCTGGAGTTTTAGTTGTTGTTTTTCTTACACTTCCCCCTTGATTATTCCTGCATCCCAGCTGTTTGCTCTTGCTCAGAGGGTTGTAAGGCTTGAATGAATACACCCTTCCAAAACTCATGTGTTGGCACTTCGCCCCAATACTCTGCTATGGAGAGGGGGGCTTTAGGGTAATCAGGCCTTGAGGGCCCCCTCTCATGAATGACATTAGTGCTCTTATGAAAACAGCTTCAGACCTGGGGAGGTGGCTCAGTGCACAAACACAAGAAGCTGAGTTCAGATCTCCAGCAACCAGACGTGGCAGTGCACATCTGCAATCAATCACTGACTTCCAGGGTCAGTGAGAGACCCTGCCTCAAAGAATAAGGGAGAGAGAGAGAGAGAGAGAGAGAGAGAGAGAGAGAGAGAGAGAGAGAGAGAGAGAGAGTTTTAAAAAGAAGTTTCATGTGGAATCTGCCAGTAGTAAGTTCTCCGCTCTGCCCTGTCTAGACACAGGTTCCCAGGCCTGATTAGCAGTGTCAGGTCTGGGCTCCATCTTGTGAAGTGGGCCTCAAATCCAATCAGGAAGTGGTTGATTAGTCACATAACATTCATGCCAGTATTACACCAATGGACATATCCTGCCACACTAGTCACTGTAGTAGCTCACAGAGCTCACAGCTGGACAGGGTTGATTCCTCTTCATTTCTGGTAGCATATACAGCATTTTCCAGCTATGAGGTCTTCCGGTTGAGATGAAGTTTGGAAGTCAGTACCAACTTGATTTTCCCTTCATGTCTTACAACTCGAGTAGGCACATCTGTAGTACCACAGCTCATGTATACATGGATGTGGTACCATCAGCAATAGGACGTTATCATCAGTCTCTGGCTGGTAACCAGGAGCCATGTCTAGCCAGCACTGTCTGAGGGTCTATACCCCACTCCCTGTCAACAGCTCCAAAATAGGGAATCCATTCTTAAAATGGGCTTTTTATTTGCAAGCTGTGGTGTCTGTAGGGGAACTCTCCCTCCATTATAGGGTACATCTCTTTAAACTCTTTCTTAAAAAATATTTTATTTACTATTTTCATTTTATGTGTATGAGTTTATTGCCTGCGTGTGTATAAGGCACCCATTTCATGCAATGCCCTCAGCAATCAGAAGAGGGTGTCAGAGTCCCTGGAACTAGAGCTACAGACGGTTGCTAGCCATCATGTAGGTTCTGAGAATCAAGCCCAGGCCCTCTGCAAAAGTAGCCAGTGCTCTTAACTGCTGAGCCATCTCTCCAGCCCCTAAACTTTTTATACTGTATATGTATATATCTCAAGAAACTTCTATAGTAGTAGGTTTCTGTATAACCCTTCCAAAGGCATTTAGTGTTACTCACCCCTCCCCATACTCCTTCCTCTAACCTGCCCTCCCACTCCCCACCCCATTTAACCCCCGTTCCATTATTCCCTCCCCCCACCTGCGTATCTCTGGATTCTCTCTCCCCTTCCATGAACCACCTCCATGACCTATTGATAGTTCCCAACCTCAAAGGATTTTCCAATTGAAACACACACATCTGAAGATTCAAAGCTACCATCCACTTAGGAGACAGAATGTGCAACATTCGTCTTTCTCTGTCTGGCTTACTCAGGAGGATTGTTTCCAGTTCCATCGGTTTACTGGAAAATTTCATAATTTTGTTTTTCTTAACAGCTGAACAATATTCCATTGTGTAAATGTAGCACACTTCCATTATCCATTCATCAGCTGATGGACATTTAGGTTGATTCCATTTCCTTGCTATTGTAAACAGAGCACCAGTTAACACTGAATGAACAGGTGTCTCTGTAGTAAGATACAGCGTCCTCTGGGTTTATGCCCAAGAGTGATATGGTGGTTTCATGTGGTTGGTCTATTTCTATGTTCTTGAAGAATCTCCACACTTGTTTACACAGGGGGTGCACCAGCTTGCACATTTACCAGCACTGAATAAGCGTTCTCCTTTCCCCACGTCCTCGCCAGCTTTTGTCAGAGGTTTTTGGATCTCGGCCATTCTGATTGGGGTAAGATGAAATCTCAAAGTAGTTTTAATTTTCATTTCCCTAATAGCTAAAGACGCCATTTAAAAATATTTCTCAGCCATTGACACTTCATATTTTCAGAACTCTCAATTTTTAATTGGGTTGTCTGGGTTTTGATGTTTAGTTTCTTGAGTTTTTTATGTTCTAAATGCTAACCCTCTGTGAGATGTACAGATGTATAGATATATAGATGGTGAAGACTTTTTTCCACTCTACAGCTGTCTCCTCACTCAGATGATGGGATTTTTTTGATGTGCACATAGCTTTTAAGTTTCATGAAGTCCCATTTGTCAATTAGATGTGGAAATGGCCTTTGACACAATCCAACATCCCTTCATGATAAACATCATGAAGAATCTAGAAATAGAGCCCACAGCCAACATGATACTAAATGGAGAAGAACTCAAAGCATTTCTACTAAAATGAGAACATGACTAGCATGCCCACTCTCTCTGTTCTTGCTCAATATAGTGCTTGAATTTTTAGCATGAGCAAGAAGACAAAGGAAGGAGATAGAGAGAATCCAGATGGGGAAGGGAGAAATCAAAGCATTCCTAACTGCAGATGATAAGGTTCCGGACATAAAAGATCCTAATGATGCCATCGGAAAAGAACTAGAGCTGAAAAATATCCAGCAAAGTAGCAAGACACAAAATTAACACCCCCCAAAAAAACAGCAGCCTTCATCTACACCAGCAAACATACTGACAAAACAACCAGGGAAAGAATCCCATTCACAAGAGCCTCAAAAACCATAAAATATCTCAAAATAGATCTAACCAACACAGAGAAAGTCCTGTCTAACAAAAATTTAAGACATTGAAGAAAGAAATCAAAGATACCAAAAGATGGAGAGACCTCATGTGCTCAGGGATTAATATTATGAAAATGGCCATCCTTTTTTTTTTTTTTCTTTTTGAGACAGGTTCTCCCTATAGCCCCAGCTGGCCTGGAACTCATTCCATAGACCAAGCTGGCCTTGAAGTCACAGAGATCCACCTTAAAGGAGTGGATTAAAGGAGTGCACCACCACGCCCGGCACTAAAGACGGTTCTTAGCTGCCATGTGGGTGCTGGGAATCAAACCTGGGTCCTCTGCAAGAGCAGTCGGTGCTCTTAACCACTGAGCCATGTCTCCAGCCCTGGCCATCCTTCTTAAAGCAATCTACAGAGTTAATGTACTGCCCATTAACACTACACACACACACACACACACACACACACACACACACACGCAGACAAACCAGAATAGCAGAAGGGAGACTAGGAGAAGAAAAGTGGAGGGGGACAAAAGGGAGGGAACAGAGGCTGACCGTCAGTGACCTGATGCACTTGAAAGACCTTGTCCATAGGAAGCCGAGCACTGAGTGCACACCAGATAATTGTTAGCTGTGGGTGCTGGATCTAAACCTGGGTCATCTGCAAGAACACATGCTCATAACCAGTGAGCTGTCTCTCCAGCTCCTTTATTATTGTTTTTAATTAGCAACTTGTAAGGGGAACTTTGAAAATTCAGTATTAGGGCCAGAAACATGGTTTAGTGCTTAAAAGCACTTGTCACTAAGGCTAATGACCTGATTTTGACCCCCAGGACTCACAGAGTGGATGGAGGGCAGCGACTGCCACAAATTGTCCCCTGACTTCCACATGCATGCTGTGTCCCCCCAAGCTAAAATGAAATAAAACACGCGTGCCATGGCATCTCCCACCAACTGAAATGAAGTAACATTTTAAAATAAGAAAACCCTGGGGCTGGAGAGATAGCCTAGCGGTTAAGAGCACCGAGTGCTCTTGCAGAGGACCCGGGTTCGATCCCCAGCACCCACATGGTGGCTGAGAACCGTCTGTAATTACAATTCCAGGAGAACTCCAGTTCCAGGGGAATCTGATACCCTCTTCTGACCTCCATGGAAATGCACGACACAGGTGCACAAACCTACATGCAGACAGTACATTCATACACATAGAAAATAAATAAATAAATTAAAAAACCCAGTCCTGGTGTGGTGGTGCACACCCTAAATCCCAGCATTCAGGAGACAGAGGCAGGCAGATATCTATGAGATGAAGGCCAGCCTGGTCTACATAGAAAATTCTAGGCCAGCTGGGGCTACAGGGAGACCCTGTCTCAAGTAGATGACAGATTATTCCGGACTGGGTTCTGCAAGAGCCAGGGGTTCAGAGAGGGGCTGCTTGGCTCCGGAGTTCTTCCCTCTGGACCACTCTGAGACATAAATGGGGGGAGCTCTGCGCCTGGTGTGTCCTTGCCGCTGTTCTGTCCCTCTTCCACATGCCGCTGCGCACAGCGCAGGGCCTGGGCCAGATGGGACTTCTGTCCTGGGGCCTCTAGGCAGGGACCTGGTGCCCTGCTCTTCCCTGCTCCCACACCCATTTTACTGGCTTCTGCAGGGGAAGTTCCTCTCCAAGGGTCCACCTCCTAGAGGCCTGACAGACAGAGGTGGGCCACGGCCTGTGCTACAGCTGGCCTTGGATATCAGCTCCTTGTCAGTAATCCTTGGTGGCTGTTGATTAAGGGGCAAAGCTAGCCCATGGACTGTTGATGGGAGGTGGCTCAACACCAGAGTCTACTGACAACGTCCTCCCCCCTCCCCCTCCCCCTCTTCCTCCTCCTCCCCCTCCCTCTCCCCTCCCCTTCCTCCTCCTTTTCCCCCTCCTCTTTCTCATCTTCCTCCCCTTTCCTCCTCTTCATCTTCCTCCTCCTCCTCTACCTCCTCCTCTTTCTCCTCTTCCTCCTCCTTGATAGATTTGTAGGTTCACATATTACTACTCCTCCTCCTCTTCATCTTCCTCCTCCTTCATAGATTTGTATGTTAATAGGATCCTCCTCTCTTCTTCCTCTCCCTCCTCCTCTTTCTCCTCCTTCCCTTCGTCTTCCTCCTTCTTCCTAACTCCTCCTCCTCCTCCATCTCCTCATCCTCCCCTTGATCTTCCTCTCTCCTCCACCTCTACCTCTTCCTCTTCTACCTCCTCCTCCTCTTCCACCTCCTCCTCTTCCACCTCCTCCTCCTCTTCTATCTCCTCCTCCTCATCCACCTCCTTCTTCACCTCCTCCTTCTCCTCCTCTTATTCCTCCTCCTGTTCCTCTTCCTAATCCTACTATTGCTCTTCCTCCTATGCCTCCTCCACCTACTCCTCGTCCTACTCCTCTTCATCTTCCTCCTCGTCCATATCATCCTCCACCTCTTGCTCCTCCTCCCCTTCCACCTCGTCCTCCTCTTTCTCCTCCTCCTATTGCTCCTCCTCCTCCACCTCCTCCTCCTTCATAGATTTGTAGGTGCATAGGATCCTCCTCCTCCACTTCTTCCCCCTCCTCGCCTCCTCCTCCACTTCCTCCCCTTCATCCTCCTCCTCTTCCTCCTCCTCCTCTTCCTCCTCCTCTTCCTCCTCCTCTTCCTCTTCCTCCTCCTCTTTCTCATCTTCTTCCTCCCCTTCCTCCTCCTCCTCTTCCTCCTCGTCCTCCACATTGCATCCTGTTCACCCCTAGTGAAGTTTGTCTTTCACAATCTGACACACCATTCCCCAGGACAATCAAGGTGCTCCAGTGCTCCGGCACCTCTCCTCAGCCAGCTTACCCTTCTAATCAGGAAGACAGACAGAGGGCCATCCCAAATAAGATTTCATTTTAGAAAGTTTATGTGGCAAGAGCTCCTCACGGCTTCCTTCCACCCCATTTACACTGTTTGCTCAGAATGTGGGAACAGCAAAAAGAATGTGTGCACTCAGTGCCAACGACACTAATTCAACAAAACTGCCTTCAGAGCCACCCACGTGCTCCACTCCCACCAGTGAGCACTTTACAGTCCCCCGTCCTCGGATGCCCACCCAGGTTGAGCTGGAAGCCCCCCTCAGAGCAGCAGAGGGCGGGGGTTACCCTCAGAGGGAAAGCACAACGAAGGTGTGCAGCCGCGGAGAACAGTCAACCCAGAGCAGGGCCCCCATGCCCGGAGCTTGTCCATACGTGTGGAGAGCATCCCTCCCTCTGCCCACCACACAGCCAGTGCTGGGCAGGGTGGGCGTCGCTGTCCCAGCGAGACATCTCCTAGAGGAAGCCAAGGCCACCCGCAGAGCGCTCTGCTGCTGGGATCCATCTTGCTCCTGCTCAAACACACTAGTTCCCTGCCTCTTCTCGCTGAGCACAGCACAAACACATTGCAGCGAAGAGGCCTCCCTGGCTAAAGGCACCAAATGGAGCCCAAATCCAGAGACAATGCTAGGGAGCGCTCAGGCCAGGGAGAGCTGGGGCTGAGGGCAGAGTGGCCTGCGTGTGAGCCAGCCTGCAGGCCCAGGGCAGGTACTCGCTGGGAGCCTCCAAGATTCTCTCTCCCAGGGGGACCCCACCCGTTTGCCTCTTTCCTGATGGGTGATTGCAGGTAACCACAAGCATTTCCATGTCCACAGAATGAGGGGTTTCAGAGGAGCACCTGCTAGATGTCTCAATGTCGTCACCATGTGAGTGACACAGCAAATGTAAAAAACTCAGGGAGTTTGGGCCCTCCCCGCCCCTTTTTTCTCATTAAGGCAAAGTTCAAATTCAGTAAAATGAATCTTTTTCTTCCTTAGACAAAAGTCTATACTTGGTTGACCACTTCACAAGGATCTAGCAGCACAACTCTGATCCTGACAGGCTGCCCCAAATGTGGACAGCTCTTAGTCCAGGCCTGACAATGAGTGCTGACTCACAGTGACTTCATCCCTTTGGTTTCAATTTCCTCAGCCATCCTCAGTACTGGACACAGTCCATCTCTGAATCGGGGGCGGGGGGAGTGTGTGAGATGAGCCAAGGTGGGGAGTCCCATGCCAAGCCCCCAGGATGCTGTCAGCTCCCAACAGACACATACATGGACGCCTGTGCCAGTCTGCCCAGGTGGCCCCTCCACTAGAAAGACAGCTCCACTGCATGATCCAGCCAGTGTCAGAGGGCCTTCTGTACCCCAGGAGGGGAACTGAGGGCTTTGTGCTGGGGACTCACTCGGTCTACACTGGCTGAGAGAGAGAGCATTCCTACAGCTCCACACAGATAGGTGTGGCCTGTTCACCAGAGGCAGGGCATGGGCCTGGGCTGAGCTAGGGTCTGGTGATGCCAGGTCCCCTACTCGGGAATGGGATGTACTGGGAGACGAAAACCAGAATGGAAGGATAAATGTGTGCATTCACTGACCAGGAAAGCTGTGTCTACACAGAACATGAGGCTGCACAACAGCAGCATAACAAACACCAGTTATGAGAGACTTGACAGACTTGGCTCTAGGCAAGCCAGTCCACAGTTGGTTAATGGGACTGAGAAGATGGCTGGCACAACTGGGAAGCAGAGACCTGGCACGGGAGGCTCTGCCTCACACCCTTAGGGCAGACTCTATTTGTGTATATTTTCTCAAAACCTGAACATCATGAACATTCACAGGAGCCAAGAGATGAAAACAACCCATATGCCATAAAGGATCAATGCAATGTGGTCTACACATGTGGTGGAGTACTATTAAGCCTTACAAAGGAAAGGAAGTCTGGTCTGAGCTACAACTTGAATGAGCCTTAGAAGCCTTGCGTTAAGTGAAATAAGCCAGGCTCAAAAGCACAAATAACAAATGAGTCTATTATTATCAGGTTCCAAGTCTTGTCAAATTCATAAAGACCAGGAGTAGAATGGGGCCTGCCAGACTGACAGGAAATTGGGGCCTTTGGGTTTAATATGGACAGCGTCGGGTTGTAGAAGAGGAGAGCTAAGATGGTGCTGGTTGCCCAGTGTGGATGAACTTGGCACCCTGAACTGTGGCCTTACCACAGTTAATATGGTTAAATTTTTATATTTTATAATATAAATATATAAATAAAAATAATATAAATTTATAAATTAAAAAATGAGTCTATTTACAAATAGTCTATCTGGTTGTCAAACCCCTCCCTGCATCTTACTGCATTCACAATTACATTATTCACTCCTTTTCATGGTTCTATATTTTCTTAAGAACATGTATGCAGGGTTAGAGAGATGGCTCAGGGGTTAAGAGCACTCGCTGCTCTTGTGGAGGACCTAGGGTTGGGTCTCAGTACCCATACGGTAGCTAACAACAACCTGTAATGTCAGTTCCACCAGATCTGATACCCTCTTCTGGCCTCCACAGGCATTGCATGCATCTGGTGCACATACAGATAGACATATGCATAAATTAAAAATTAAATTAAATGAATATTTATTACAATAGGTGCTGCTTTTACCATCAGAAAAGGAATGAAGGTCATCACGAGCTCTCCCAGTCCTCTTCCCTCCCTCACATCCACTGACTTGTCTTTCTTCAACTGCTCATCCTTGGGGGTAAAGAAGGTGTTATGAGAACCATTTTGCAAAGGAGATAGACTCTGAGAGGCAGAACAACCCCCAAGGTCACAGCTAGACCCATAGACAGAAGCCCAGCCAGGGCCCTTCCTCCCACAGCCTCCCTGGTCACTGTCTCTGCTGGGGTGCATTTGCTTTAATAGCTAGAAGCTTTGCCTGTCAGAGCCCTTGCGACCTATCCTAGTGGTCATTCTGGACTTGTGTAAATGCCCCCTAGATGCACAGGGCCCTCCTCTGACCATACCTTCCAGCCCAGCGACTGATTTCTGACTGACATTTTCAGGAGGATTCCCACCTTTCCTCCTGTGAACAGTAACCAAGCACCAGTGGACAGCTGCTGGCTCCAGGCTGGCTGGTGGCTTCCTGGCAATTTCTTACTACATGTGTGAATGGAGGTCCGCTCCCTGAGCTGTCCCCTTCAAGACCTACAGAAGCCAGGATGTTGCTGTCTGGCTCCTGTGGGGACACACAGGGGGACTCTTCCACCCCTCCCCACTTTTCAGAGTGAATTCTCCTTTGCTTAAGGAAAGAGCTGGGCTAGAGGCTTCTGACGAGGTCCCTTCCAGCATGCTGTGGCAGCCCTGTCCATCATCTGTTATCTTTTCCCTCTTACAGATGCTGTGACCGCAAATTGAATTGGTTATGGTCATTTTTATGCTCGATTCTCTTTGGTTTGTTACTTTCGATACTAAGCGAGTAACAGGGTATCCTGCTGCACTGCTTCTGCAGGCATGGGCTTGTGGCTGCATTGGTGGGTCTGGCTCAGTCGGGAGGGGACAAGTCTGAGGTCCACCTAGAGATACACTGTGCTCTCCAGCTGGACACCAGATCCTGGGTGGCCGGGGGTGGTCAGGCCCGGGACACTTGCTGGCAGATTTTTTTTTGCTCTTTCCCAAAGCCCCACAAGACCGGGCCTGCAGCATGCCTGGCTGACTTCGGCCTCTCTGGCCTGACTGTGGGGCTTGGAGTTGTGTTTACTCAGGTCTTTCTGAAGAAACCCTCACCACGTTGTGTTTCTGGAGACATATTTGGCAGAGCTGTACAGACTTCCTCTCCTTTTTTAAAGTTGCAAATGCTTAAAATTCTGCTGGCCTTTGAGCTCCCAAAGGGAGCCCCCATCTCCAGCCCCCATGTGCCGTTGCCATGGCGACCTCTCCTTCCCTTTAAAGTCTGGAATGCCACATTCCATAAGATTTGCACAGAAAGTCGCTTGATCATACGCAAAGGCCTGTCTGTCAGCTCCAACATTCTGTATCAATAAACACGCCGGGAGACCCTGTCTCGGCCTCACTGTGAGAAATCAAGCTTTGACACTCGTCTGTAGATGCTGAAGGACTCAAAGCAAGAATTGGTGAGGCATGGCTTCCCCCACATCCTTCCCCAGGCAGCCCACCCCCCGTCATTATCAGAGCATCAGCATGCGCTACAGGGCCCAGTAAAATTATATGTGTGGCATAATGCGACACCCGACCCCAAATATTGAAATTTACACATATTCTAAGAGCATTTAAAATGTTAAAGTACATTTAAGTCCTCAAATAAATAAGTAACTTTGATTACCTAAAGAACTAGATTTCTAGAAAATTATGGTTATTTGCTGGAGGAAAATAACATCTAAGTCATGTTTACGACTTAATGGCTAGTCAATTGGGGAGGCAGATTCTCATCTTTGAGTCTATAGGGTCAACATTTTCTGAAATGAACTTAGGACCTGTTTGGTCTTGGGGTAAAATATTGTTGTACATTTTGTCTTAGATCAGATGAGTGAAAATAAACAAAAGATACAATGTTTCTTTGTACAGAGAAATTGCTTTGTCAGAAAGATTGGGGGGAGAGGGAGAGAGGGAAGGAGAGAGAGAATAAGAGAGAGAGAGAGAGAGAGAGAGAGAGAGAGAGTTCCCACAACTAGAACAAAGCTCAAACAGGATAGGATCGATATTTTGTTACAATAACACAAAATTCCTCTGTATTGAACAATGATGAGTTTCATGTTTGTTACTAAGCAGAGCTTGTTTCCCCTTAATTATTTCAAGAGCACATCTTTCACTGCTTGTAATGGTGCCGGCTGAGACGCTCAACAGCCAGGAGGTGTTACCAACTGATTAAAGGAGAGAAAAGAGCCCTGGCTAATTGCACAGAAACCTTGGCATTAGTTTGCGGCAGCTGAGGACAGCTGACACACCTGCAGAGCTTGCTCACAGAGCCCCGGGGACCCGGCTCTGGGGACAAATCCACGGGGAGCACAGGCATCTGAGCCTCAGGAGGAGAGGCAGCATGACCCATCTCAGTGGATTTGGGCTAAGGATGGCTAGGTGTGTTGAGGTCGCAAAGATGCTGGGAGCACTCTGGTGACACAGTCAAAGGCTGTAAGGCCCGCCTGGAGCAAAAACAAAGTTCCAGAAAAGGGCCTGGGAGAACAAGATGAGAGGCGGCAGAGCTAGACAACCAGTCCACCCAGCCTGGATCCTGGGCGTGGATTCTCCTGAAGCCTCCAGGACCAGCAGCCCGCAGAGGATATAAGCTGTGGGCCGGCCTCGTGCGATTTGTCCCCTAAGCAGTGAATGTCAAGTAGAATGTTGCTTCAAATTGGCCTCTTTAAGCTCTCTGCTTTATATTGTCTCCTACTGAACAATCACACTTCCCATCACAAGGCTTGGGAGAAAACCCAGACTGCCAAGCCCAGCTTTTTTCTTTCTTTTCTTTCTTTTTTTTTTTTTTTACATAACCAGTTAAAGAGTCAAACACTTCCATTGTTTAAACACGGGGTTTGTGTTAAAAAAAAATGCTTGACTTTGCTTTGCTTTTTCTGTGAATCTTCAAAAAATACAGGCCCAGATACTGTGTAGAATTACACGTTTCCTAATTAGAGAAAAGAAATAAGTCTCAATTGTAGAAACATTTGGAGACAGAGAATTCTATTCCCGTTGCTAATTTAATGCAGATTTATAAAAAGGGTATACAGCCCAAGAAAATTACAGATGGAAACCACTTTTGTACGTCTTCTTTATCTAGGTATTTTCAGGAAAAAGCCAGAGGCCGAGACTCCCATAAAAAAACACCCCGAGCCACGTCAGAAGTGAGAAGATGGAGGCGAAACCATCTTTTACTTCCCAGAAAATCTTTACAGGAAGACGCACGGTTTCCAAGCTTCTACGTAAGTCTGAGGACAGCGAGCGTTTTCAGTAAGGCCAGAAAGGTTGAGGTTTGGATTTTATTTTTAAATACAAGATCTTGAAAATGAAATTACACTCAAGCACATTAACCATTCTTTTCAGCGGTTTTATTTATTTGAATAGTTGTATTTCGGAATTTTAACTACCCAAACTACCCAGTTACCAGCACAAAAAGACAAAAAGAAATAAGAAAAAGAAAACTATGTGATTTAAATAACATTTTTCCTGCATAATTTTTTATTTTAATTACATGCGAAATTGCTTGGGAAGACTCTGGTACCTCCTTAGCTGTGATAAAGAAAAAAATTTATTTGGCTTCAAGTTAGAAGCCTTCTGTTTCCTACCGGGTCAGATAAATGAAAAATTTAAAGTAATTTTTTAAAGAAGAATTCCATTAACTACAAAATAGTCTATATCAAGTTTATTAGAAGTTCTGGAATTGCTACTAGAACACACTTTCAATTTTAAGAATATGTCTTAAGAGACTTATGTGGAGTCCCACTTAGCAAAAATCTCAAAGTTTATTTAAAAAAAAAACCCTGCCCTAATTAGCCAAGGCTATTGTTTAAAACAGGACAATTGAAAATTGCTGTGCAGCCTGCTCACCCAGGGCGCTGGGGTCCCCAGGGAAAATACCTCTTTATGCCACTTTCATTTTCTGAACCAGTTTGCTCAGAGTTCGTAGAAGGAGGCTTCGCGTTTCACGGGGAGCTTCTGCTCCATTCACCTCACTTTTTCTGTTTCATTTATTTGCTGTTTGAGGGGCTGCACTGCCGCCTTTCAGAAACCCAATCCTGTGGATGTCAGGACAGTGTGGACAAGGTTCCTGTCACCATCCCAACAACCCCGGAGCCTGGCCTGGGCTGCTCTGGGTACCCTGGACTGGGCCTTTGTTAACTGAGGGTAGGGGGCACCTGGTGGAGCTGGAAGAACAGAGCTGGGCTGGGTGGAAAATGCCGGTTTTCGTGCAGGACTCCAAAAGAAAGGAAGCCTTCAAGGAGGCAGAGAGAGTGCTGGAGGGACATGATTGAATCTGGCTTTAGGGCGTAATTATGCATTGAGGGAAGTAGCGAGGCTTCTGAGTGCTGTCGAGGGAGAAAGCACTTTCAGTCAGTGAAGCTTCCAGAAGTCACGCCTGCAGACACAGAGCGCAGAGCCCAGGCTAAGCCTGACCTAACTGTAAGCAGTAACTAACTTAAAGCTCTCACCTCTGACACCTGGTGCCTCAGGGGGAAGGTGGGTGGGAGTCAGAGGGTCTGGGAAGAAAAGCTAAGTACAACCCAGCACTTACAGACAGTGGCTTTTGTGTTTTTCCTGGAAATTAAACAATGTGAGAGCCAGTGACAGGGAGCACACAGCACTCCGCCCGCGAGTGGGCTTCCAGCCTTGGAGGTAACCAGCCCAGCTCAACTTACGACATCTGGTGGATTTGATACCTGCTAATTTGAGAGCCATCTTTCAGCAAACCAGCACGTTTTCTGTGTTTTAAGATCTGTCCCAGGGCTGGAGAAATGGCCTAGCGGTTAAGAGTGCCGACCGCTCTTACAGAGGACCCGGGTTCGATCCCGAGCACCCACATGGCGGCCAAGAACTGTCTGAAACTCCAATTCCAGGAGAACTCCAGTTCCAGGGGATTTCCGACACCCTCTTCTGACCTCCGCGGCATTGCACGACACGGGTGCACAGACCGGCATGCAGACAGTACATTCATACACATACAGAAATAAATAATAAAAAAAATTAAGATCTGCTCCAAAGACAGGCATTTTCAGCTTCCTCATCCCTCCAAATTCAGTTCCAGATTTTGAATGGCATCTGATCTGGGGGCGCTGTAGCATCAGCCAAATCCAGGCCAAGAGAGCCCCAGCGTGGGCAGGAGAAGATCAGTGTTGCCCTGAATACCTGTGATCCCAGACGAAAGCCACAGGGTGCCCCAGGAGCCTAGGCTGGCGGGACACCTTGCTCCCAAGGGAGACTGAGAGACTCAAATCGTTGGTCCTGGCCAGGCAGCTGTGCTGACCTCCAGTGGGAAGGGACTCAATGTTGCAGAAGCAACCCAGTGCCCGAATGGGTGCCACGCAGAAAGTGCCCATCCACAGGATAATAATGTATTTTTTGTCCTTAAAAAGGAGATGATGGAGATGGAGAGATTGCTCAATGGCTAAGAGCACTGGCTGCTCTTGGAGAGGACCTAGGTTCAATTCCCAGCACCCACATGGCTAATAACTAACCATCGATAACTCCAGTTCCAGGAGGATCTGACACCTTCTTCTGATTCTGCAGGCATTGCCTGACATGGGTGCACTTACACACATGCAGGCAATAATCTCATACACATAAAATAAAAGTAATAAATAAATTTTAAATTTTTTTATTTATTTATTTTCTATGTGTATGAATGTACTATCTGCATGTAGGTCTGTGCACCCATGTCATGCAATGCTGCGGAGGTTGGAAGAGGGTGTCGGATTCCCCTGGAACTGGAGTTCTCCTGGAACTGGAGTTACAGATGATTCTCAGCCGCCATGTGGGTGCTGGGGATCGAACCCGGGTCCTCAGCAAGAGCAGTTGGCGCTCTTAACCGCTAGGCTATCTCTCCAGCCCCATAAAATATTTTTTAAAAGGAGATAAGCAACCCAGAAAAAGATAACCAGTAAGTCTCCATTGCAGAGGTGTGCATGCTGGTACTCCGGACTCTGAGGCCGAGGCAGGAAGATTTCTGCAAGCTCAGGTCAGCATGGGCTACAGAGTGATCACACAGTCTCCAAGCCTGCATAGCAAGACCCTGTCTCAAGAAACCAGAATATGAGTACATAAAGAAATAAATATTGCCCCATCCCATGTGTATGATGTTCCCAAGCACTTCACAGGATGCAAAGCAGAGCAGTGGGTTCCTGGGACTGGGAATTAGTATTGAACAGAGCTGGGCTCAGCTTGGGAAGATGAACTCTGAGGGAGACAGTGGCCACAGGGTACAGCACATGCTCACACCACCAAACCATGCATATAAAAGGGTCAGCATAACAAACGGCACGTTGTGTGTGTTTTACCACAACAAACGGCACATTGTGTGTGTTTTACCACAATAAATAACATTTTTAACTTCAAACTAAATTAATAACAATAAAAACACAAGAAAACTTGCAAACTGTTCTCATGCTCCAGAGTGGCTTCCACTGGCCTCGTAGGCCAGGAGAAATAGCCAGAGAGTCTGAGAGAAAACAACTCAGGGAGAGATCAGGCTCTGCCTAGCAGCCCAGCTCACCATCAGCCTCTCTCCATGTGTGCTGAGCACAAGGGTCTGACCCTCTGCTCCTGGAAGAGATGGGGCCTGCCCAAAGAGAAGGAAGCCATGGTTGAAGACTGTCAGGCAGGCACAGTGACTCTGAGGGCTCAGCTCTCAGGGATCCTTCCACCCGGGTCCTTCAGCCTCCTGATGTGTCAGTGAAGGACCAGGACCATCAGACTCCTGGGTTCAGTTCTGGCAAATGTATCCAAGGCTCCTTACTTCCAAAACCACCAGCAGCTGACTGCGTGACCCTGAGCCACCACTCCATCTCTCTGGGGTCCAATCTCCCCTACCCTTGACAGAAAAGAGTTTGAATAAGACCATCTCAGAGATTTTTTTTTCCCCAGCTTGGGCATCCTGTGATTTTGGAATCCTGATCTATGCAAATATCTAATGTTAGTGTTATTTCCTTGCAGAAGAGAGAACCCTGGTGTGACATCTCTCTGCCTTGTTATGGCGTGTGTGCACACATGTGGGGAGAAGAGGGTTCAGCTGTGCCTTTCCTAATGGAGAACACATTGCCCTGCAAGCCTGTACTTCTCACCCATTGCCTTTGAAGTCTTTCACCTGCAGCATGGCCACAAGGGGGCGATGCATGCCACATTCCTCCTGCATCTTGGAGCACAGACTTGATGGGGGAGCGTTTGTTCTTTCCCAGAGTTTCCAGTGTCTGTCCCTGGAGGCTCCTGGCCTCCCACATCTTCTTTAAGGGCTGAGCCTGCAAGTGAGGACAGCTGGAGAACCGAAATGGTTCAAAACCAGAGAATTTGTGATCCCCAAATAGACTCCATTGAACAGCAAAACATGCAGCATTTCCAAGTCAGGCACTGATTAAGCAGCAAAGGAGAGTGAGGAGAATGCACTGGGGTGCAGAATTCAGATGTGGCAGCTGACAGCCTAGAAGGTAGGCTCAGAGCTGAGGCGTTGCCAGGCCTGGGGGCTCCCTCTGCTTCTGGGAGCGTGAGATCTCCCTAACATGACCTATACATCATCCGCAAGGCTGTGCAGCTTGAAAATAGGCAAAGTTACCAAGAAAAGGGAGAGAAGTTGACAAGTTCCTTGTCAAACACTCCACCCCTCTGCCTTGTTGGACCTGGGAGGTATTTCTGTCCTGTGTCCTACAGGAAGTATGATTTCTGCTTTTGAAGCTGACAGCGCATGGCAGCCTGGCCCTGGATTCTTCAGGTATGTCTTCAGTAAGCTGTCACCTCTGGGAGGTGTCCACCCACAGAGGACAGTCCAGGAGCGGAGGGTCTGTGGGCCCCGGTGGACCTTGCATGGTAAAGACTTGGCACTGTTTCTCAACCAACTTCTGCTGGAACTTTATCTGGTTGATTTTCAAGTGCTGCTCATATTTCCACTTTGTCTCAGTCCTTAGCAGATCTGAAAACCTTTAAAAGAGCAGACATCCCATAGACGAGTTCCTGCTGCCATCGATGCTACCTTTTTCCAATATTTTATTTATTATTTTTATTTTATGTGTATGAGCACATTGCCTGCATGTGTGTATGTGCACCCATGTCATGCAATGCCCATGGAGGCTAGAGGGCATCAAATTCCCCTGGAACTAGGGTTATAAATGGTTGTTACCTGCCATATGGGTGCTGGGAATCAAACCAGGTCCTCTGCAAGAGCAGCCAGTGCTCTCCCTTTGCCCATGATTGGCTGTCAATTATCAGTGGAACTCCCCAGAGCTGAGAATAAAGATCAGGCCCTGCTGGGCTCAAAGACAAGTTTGTTGTATTCCTATTTCAGCCCAAGTTAATTACACACGTGTATAAATGTCTTCATGTGGGCTCGTCACTAAGCAAAGTCACTGAAAGTTGAGGCTATTCAAGGCAGTTGTTGAGCCTCCAGTGCTGTAAGAAAGGATTCAACAGCATCCTTGGTCTTGACGTCATCACCTACGAATGGGTGCGAAGATCATGACCACAGTCCTGCAGCCTGGGAAGCTGCTTCCCACTTCTGTTGTATTCCCTGGATGGACCCATCTGCCTGTTCATAAATTTGGTACCTCTGAGTGCCAGGGGTCACTTCAGGGACTGGGGTATTGAGACAAGGAAGGCAGAATCACTCAGGATGCTGAGACCCCACACACTATCAGACTCTGTCGGTTCCTTTTGGCCAATAGAAAATAACAGGACCAGCCGGGTGTGGTGGCACACGCCTTTAATTCTAGCACTTGGGAGGCAGAGGCAGGTGGATCTTTGTGAGTTCAAGGCCAGCCTGGTCTAAATAGTGAGTTCCAGGACATCTGGGGCTACAGGGAGACCCTGTCTCAAAAAGACCAAAAAAAGAAAGAAAGAAAGAGAGAGAGAGAGAGAAAGAAAGGAAAGAAAGAGAGAGAGAAGGAAAGAGAGAAAGAAAGAAAGAAAAAGAAAGAAAGAAAGAAAGAAAGAAAGAAAGAAAGAAAAGAAAGAAAATAATAGGACCGTTTAGCCCAATGAAATAGTATTTTTCAAAAATCCTAGATCAGGCACTGAAGGTCAACAGCCCTGTGGGATTGAGGAAGTGAGTGATCTCCACAACAGCCTGGTCTACTGCACTGAGTCTTTGGGGTATAGCTCCAGGCTGAGCCCACCATGCTCCTAAGGTTGAGACAACAGGGCTGAGGGCACAGGCATAATGCAACTACCCCTTCACAAGACAGAGGCCCAGAGGAGACATAACCCCAGGGATCTACAGGGCTCACCACCATCCAAAGGGTGGCTGTGTGAGAGGAAACTGCCCAAGATTAAGGAAAGAATCACCTTAAAGGAATAGAGAATTTCCCTCATTGTTCACACAGGCCTGGCAGTGATGCCTGTTCCTACCTCAGAGAGCACTCAGCGTTGCCTCCACTCGGTAGATAAAGTCAGCAAAGCCAAACTCCAGAGAATCAAGAAACAGCTGCATCTCAGGAGAAAGCTCAGTATTTGCTGGAATACAAAACACTCACACCCAACTAGATGCATCTTACCTCCAATCAAAGATTACCAGGCAGACCAAAACATAGGAGACACAGGAGAGAGTGACCCTCAGCGAGGAGAAAGCTAGCTAACCAAAACGAGGCCAGAGCAGACTCAGATGTTAGAATAAGCATACAAAGAATACCATAACTGTATTCAATACATTCAAAAGTTAAGCTATGGAAATAGATGAAGGACAAATTGAACTTCTAGAAAGGAGAACTGCAAAATCTGAAATCGAAGACACCCAGGATGGATTATTACACGTTATTTGCTGCAGAAGAAAATACTAGTGAGCTTGAGCACACACTCACAGAAACTTTCCAAAGTGACACAGAAAAGAACAGAGAAGAAAGCAGGGTCAGAAACAACTTCCAGTGGCTCAGTGACACGACGTGGACGTCCTGGGAGGAAAGAAGGGCCTACAGAGGCAAACAGACGATGACAGGAACTCAAACTGTGTGTTAGATTTGCTGAAGACTGCAGGGAGCTACACAAAGAAAGCTAGAGCGAAGGGCTTCCAAACAATGGAGGCAGGGAAACTTTTAAAGTAGAAAAGGACGTTTCATGTACAGAGGAACTCTGTGAAATGAGAGTAAGTTTTTCAGAAGCAATCCACATGGCAGAGTGACCTCCAAACCATGAACAAAGCAGTTGTCAGCCTAAGACTTTACCCCTGATTTTAGGGTCATCCCCAAAGAAAGTAAAACAAAATCTTTTTTTTTCATATAGAAAAAATAGCTGAAAGAATTTCTCAGTGCACATGTACACTATAATAAATGTTTAATTTTCTATATTTTTATTGTTTTATATATATATTGTACAAGATTATGTTACAAATAGAATGTAGACCCATGTCCCCCTCCCAAACCCCACCCTAATCCCACCAGATTCACCATTTCAGTCAGTTCTTTGATGCAGTCTTTTCTGTTGTTGGCGGTGTTGTTCTTTCCAATATGCATCACTCCCAACAAGAAATATTTACAACTGGGTTATTGGTGCTAGCATCCACAGATGAGGGATACCATTCGTCATTTGTTTTTCTGGGACTGTGTTACTTCACTTAATATAATATCTTCTAGCTCCATCCATTTACCTGCAAAGTTCATGATGTTGTCCCTCTTTACTGCTACATAGAACTCCATTGTATACATGTACCACATTTCCTCTATCCACTTATCAGTTGAGGGGCATTTGGGTTGGTTCCAGCTTTTTGCTATTGTGAACAGAGCTGCAATAAATATAGCTGTGCATGTATTTCTGCAGTAAGATGAGTCTTGTGGGTATATACCCAGGAGTGGTATGACTGGGTCAAATGGCAAGCTCATTTTGAGTCTTCCAAGGGTTCTCCACACTGCTTTCCATAGTGGCTGTACAAGTTTACATTCCCACCAGCAATGGATAATTTAAAAATGGCCCCAAATGGGAATCCAGATCTTCACAAAGGAATCAAGAGTTTTAGGAGGAACTGGACAGATGGCTCAGTGGTTAGGAGCACTGACTGCTCTTGCAGAGGACCCAGGCTCAGTTCCCAGTACCCACATGGTGGCTATCATGTTATGATAGCTACCATCCATAACTCCAATTCCAGGGAACCCAATGCCCTCTTCTGGCCTCCACAGCATTGCACACACATGGTGCACGTATGTACATACATGCAGGCAAAACACTCATACATATAAAATATAAATAGATAAATATTAATTAATCAAAAGTTTTAAGAAGAGTCCCAGGAGCAGGAATGATTTGAGGGATTATAGTCACATTTCTCTCATTTTATACAGACTTCTTTAATAACGAATGTTAAAAAATCAACATAAAGTATGAGATTTATAAAATATGTGTAAACAAAATGTCTGGCCACATTATCATGAAGTCCAGGAATAAAGAGGTTCAGACGTGTCATTACAAGGCTCTGAAAGTATAGCCAAGATTGTCTACTACCTGAAAACAGGCTGCAGTAACTCAAAGGTGTATAATGTAAGCACTAAGACAGTCACTAAAGTGACAAAACCTAACTAATGAGCCATGTGAGGGACAGGACCAGAGCATAAAGACCAGGCCACAGATCAAAAAGAAGTTAAAGGGGACTAAAGAATACATCAGACAAGCATAAAACAAACACCAGGATGCTGGGCAAGCTGAGCCATATCAATAATCACATTAAATATAAATTGTCCAAATTCTTCAATGAAAATGCAGATGTTGCTGAGCATGGTGGTGCATGTCTTTAATCCCAGCACTCGGGAGGCAGAGGCAGGCAGATCTCTATGAGTTCAAGGCCAGCCTGGTTTACATAGTGAGCTCCAGGCCACCTGGAACTAAAGGGAGACCTTGTCTCAAAAATACCAAGAAAAAAAAAAAGAAAATGCAGATGTCCTCAAATTGGATTCATAGTAAGTGTGTGCAGCTTACAAGAAACTGCCTTATATATGAAAATACAAAGAGATTAAAAGTAAAGGGTACAAAGATACACTATGCTAATACAATCAGAAATTAATATCAAACAAAGTGATTTCAAAGCATATATGACAGGACAAGGAAGATGTTCCTCAGCAATACCAGGAGCATGCCCGGAGAGGCCGGAACAGCCTGAATATTTATGCAACTCATTACAGAGCCTTAACATGCACAAAACAACATCATGTGAGGAGAAAACAGGCAGATCACAATTGTCAAAGAGATTTCAATGCCCATTTGTCAGTAAGTGATAAATCAATAGCCATACAGAAGACTAGACCAGTATCAATCAGCTTGATTTACTGATTTAAAAATTCTCTCTGCAGAGGCAGAATACATGTGACCTCAAAGCACATAGAACATTGTGAGCCCTAAGCGAGCTTCGATAGAGAGCCAAGATGGAAGAATAACACAGAGGTATATGAAAAGCAAGACATAGAGCTGGGGAAGTGACTCACAGGTAAAGTTTTGTGGCACAAGTAGTCTGAAGTCCAGGGTTCAGACCACCAGCACCACAGAAAGGTCAGATGGGTATGGCAGTCATGTGGGCATGGCAGTCAGATGGCATGGCAGTCAGATGGGCATGGCAGTCAGATGGGCATGGCAGTCAGATGGGCATGGCAGTCAGATGGCATGGCAGTCAGATGGCATGGCAGTCAGATGGGCATGGCAGTCAGATGGGCATGGCAGTCAGATGGCATGGCAGTCAGATGGCATGGCAGTCAGATGGGCATGGCAGTCAGATGGCATGGCAGTCAGATGGCATGGCAGTCAGATGGGCATGGCAGTCAGGTGGGCATGGCAGTCAGATGGTATGGCAGTAAGATGGGTATGGCAGTCAGGTGGGCATGGCAGTCAGATGGGCATGGCAGTCAGATGGCATGGCAGTCAGATGGCATGGCAGTCAGATGGGCATGGCAGTCAGATGGCATGGCAGTCAGATGGCATGGCAGTCAGATGGGCATGGCAGTCAGATGGCATGGCAGTCAGATAGGCATGGCAGTCAGATGGGCATGGCAGTCAGATGGCATGGCAGTCAGATGGCATGGCAGTCAGATGGGCATGGCAGTCAGATGGCATGGCAGTCAGATGGCATGGCAGTCAGATGGGCATGGCAGTCAGATGGCATGGCAGTCAGATGGCATGGCAGTCAGATGGGCATGGCAGTCAGGTGAGCATGGCAGTCAGATGGTATGGCAGTAAGATGGGTATGGCAGTCAGGTGGGCATGGCAGTCAGATGGGCATGGCAGTCAGATGGCATGGCAGTCAGATGGGCATGGCAGTCAGATGGCATGGCAGTCAGATGGGCATGGCAGTCAGATGGGCAATGGCAGTCAGATGGCATGGCAGTCAGTGGCATGGCAGTCAGATGGGCATGGCAGTCAGATGGCATGGGCAGTCAGATGGCATGGCAGTTTCAGCTGGGCATGGCAGTCAGATGGCATGGCAGTCAGATGGCATGGCAGTCAGGATGGGCATGGCCAGTCAGGTGAGCATGGCAGTCATATGGTATGGGCCAGTGGCAGGTAGTAAGATGTGGGTATGGCAGTCAGGTGGGCATTGGCAGTTCAGATGGGCATGGCAGAAGTCATGGCTGGCTATGGCCGTCAGAGAGGGCATGGCAGTCAGATGGCATGGCAGTCAGATAGGCATGGCAGTCAGATGGGCATGGCAGTCAGATAGGCATGGCAGTCAGATGGGCATGGCAGTCAGATGGCATGGCAGTCAGCATGCATCGGCATGGCAGTCAGATGGCATGGCAGAGATGGGCATGGCAGTCAGATGGCATGGCAGTCAGATGGCATGGCAGTAGATGGGCATGGCAGTCAGATTGGCATGGCAGTCAGAGATGGGCATGGCAGTCAGATGGCATGGCAGTCAGATGGCATGGCAGTGAGATGGGCATGGCAGTCAGATTGGCATGGCAGTCAGATGGCATGGCAGTCAGAGATGGGCATGGCAGTCAGATGGCATGGCAGGCAGATGGGCATGGCAGTCAGATGGCATGGCAGGCAGTCAGATGGGCATGGCAGTCAGATGGCATGGCAGTAGAGATGGGCATGGCAGTCAGATTGGCATGGCAGTCAGATGGCATGGCAGTCAGATGGGCATGGCAGTACAGATGGCATGGCAGTCAGATGGGCATGGCAGTCAGATGGGCATGGCAGTCAGATGGCATGGCAGTCAGATGGCATGGCAGTCAGATGGCCAGATGGCAGTCAGATAGGCATGGCAGTCAGATGGGCATGGCAGTCAGATGGGCATGGCAGTCAGATGGCATGGCAGTCAGATGGCATGGCAGTCAGATGGGCATGGCAGTCAGATGGCATGGCAGTCAGGTGGGCATGGCAGTCAGATAGGCATGGCAGCTGACCTGTATTCCAGGGATAGGGAGACTCTGCAGAGTAAGCTAGAGCACTGGCCCAGCAGAGTCAGCAAGCTCGGGGTCCAGTGAGAGACCTTGCCTCGATACACAAGGAGACACTAACCTCTGGCCTCCACATACATGTGCATCCACATACATGTGAACATGTATACACACACACACACCATACAGATACACAATTATAGCAATAAATTCAGCATCTTAGATGAAATGGGCCAAGTCCTTTAAAGATGAAAACCATCAAAACTCACTCAGTTCCAGTGACAGGCAGCTGGTGCTACAACTGCAGAGGAGGCCTGGGGAGGCTGGGGCAGAAGGGCCTGGCCACCACCTGCAGTCTGTAGCCTTTCACTTACTGGTTTTGGAAAAGCAGCTGTGTATAGTACAAGTTCAAGGGCTCATGCACAAGCGAAGTTCCTTCTCAGAAGTTGGAGATCCAAGCTGTAGAACAGTCTCTACTCTGTCCAGAACCTGAAGCCAAAGCTTCCTGAGCTGGTAGCCAGAAGAGCTGTAGCTCACACCCACCAACCCCCAGCTGATCCAAGATGACAAGTTGAGGGGAAACTACTGGAGCTTCTTAGTCTGGGGGTACTCAGAAAAGATTCACCAGAACAGGAGAGAGACCGCTTGGGGTGTGAGCAGCATCATGGTGTGTGAAACCATTCACTATAGGACTTAGAATGGGTTGTGGTGTGCATTCTGCAGCCTCAGCTCAGCTCAGAAGAGCATACTACCTGGTAGGTGTTGCTGTTTGGTGAGGTTGGGAGGTGTGGCCTTGCTGGAGGATGCACGTGGCTCCAGGCAGGCTTTGAGAATACATAGCCTTGCCCCATTTTGAGTTTACTTCTCTTTGCGCTTCCTACACAACCCGCTGCTTGAGAATGTGAGCGCTCGGCTTCCTGCACAGGCCAGCTCTGCTGCATCCCCACCATGATGGAATCTTATCCCTCCAAAACTGAAAGTCAAATAAGCTCTTCCTTCTATAAAGTCCTGGTGTTTTATCACAGCAGAAGTAGGAAGGCAGGACTACTCCCAGCCCCAGAACAGCTGGGCCTGTTCCACTCCGAACTTGAATTCTGACCTTGACATCCCCAGTCGCAGTGGTGTTCTGAACGGTCCCTTCAGACCCTGGTATGAGCTTCTCATTGTCCAGCCCATGACCACTTGGACTGCTGCTGGGTTAGCTGGCACCTTGGTCGGCTGCTTGGGCACACCAAGCTCATGGTGCAGCAACCAGGTCTTCCTTTAAGGGATGTGCAGCCAAGGCTGTGGATCTGACTCGGGCCACACAGCCCCATGCTTGCCCACCTGCCTGGGTATGAAGCCTGAGCTGATACCCATAGCTCTGGCATTCTTGTTGGACACAGAGGTGCCAGGCTAGACATCAGCCCTCCCTGCACCCTGTCAAGGGCCCCGCTGGGCTCCTTTGGGGTAAGGACCTTACTAGGTCTTCTTTCCTGCCTACCTGCCCCCTGCCCCATTGTGCCAACACATCAGGGATTAAATCAGCCTTTTTAGACAGCAAGGCAGTGTCATAGAGGGTTCTCCTCCAGGTTGGGCAGACACCACCTTGCTCAGCTCAGCTGTGTCTCCTTGCCAAAGATGATCACAGTTGGGCTTATTGGCTATTGACACCCATGTAGGAGGGGCAGGGAGAATCACGTGACCCTCACCTGAGTGTCTGGCCCACACTTCCCAAACCCTTATTGTGCATTTGACCCTAACTGCGCATGGCCTCACCGAAAGGCTTGAGTCTATAGGCCTGGGAAGACTGGGGGAGGGGGAGCCATCTATGTACAACGGGAAGACAGGTGGGTGAAGACTTCTAATGTGGCCTTAGGGTGAAGCACCCACACTCATATAAGTAACCCCTCACCTATTGCTATTTAAGTAAGTTCAGTTAGTGAATGTTGGTGGAATCATAGCTCTGATTGTAGCTGTGTCCTTGGGAGGAGGGACTGAACATCGTTTACGTCCGTTCCAGGGGAGTACAAGCAACCGGTAGGGCTCAGAGCTGCTTTTGGGTACTTTGTAAAACTTGAACTGAGCTCCTTTAGAGGTCTTATGTTGACCAGGACCATGTCTAACCTCAGCTCTCTCCCAAGGAGGCTGTGAAGATTATCTGCAAATAGCCCTGCTCTAACAGCATTGGCTGGACTTCCAGATTAGAGATTTAGGAATGCTAGATTCCAGCCAGCCCCTTCTGCTCTCTGTAGCAAAGCCTGTGAGCATGCAGGCAGCAAGGATGACAGGCATTTATTTCTGGAACCTGTTGAAGTCACATGAAATCTCTTCTCTATTAGCATGAAAACAAGAGATCTTGTCACTGTGGTGAGTATGGAAAAGTGGCTCACGCCAGCCTTCGGTGGGCTCATCCTGTGGCCCCTGGGTCACGCCAGCCTTCGGTGGGCTCATCCTGTGGCCCCTGGGTCACGCCAGCCTTCGGTGGGCTCATCCTGTGGCCCCTGGGTCACACCAGCCTTCGGTGGGCTCATCCTGTGGGCTTCTGCTAAGTCCAATTCCCTCTTCTCTCTTCGATACTCTCTTGCCCATGTGTTTCAGGGAGTGCACAGAGGTGTGGGACTCAGAGCAGGAACTGCCTCAGTTCCCAATCCATTTAGCAGAACATCTGATCAATTATCCAACAACTCCTCACAGCATGCACACTGCGCCGTGGAAGACATGGTCTTCCTCCCAGGCTCAGCCTACCAATGGGTCAATGGCTGGTTTGTGTTGGCCCCTGGGAAGGGGAACAACCCAGACTAGCTTATTTTGGCAGGAAACCACACTGCCTGGAAGCCAGAACTGCTCACAATAGAAACATGGCACCCCTAGGAGGGCTGGGGTGGGCTCAGGAGTAGGCATGAGCAGCCTACCATAGACCCCAGGAGCTCCCAGGCCTCTGGCAGATATTCTTCTTTCTGGGTGGAGCTTTTCCTCTTGGGTCTGGACCTTCTGAGGTTCCCAAGAATAAGACAGAGGCAGAACAGGCTCAGGGTGTCTCTGGGTGGCCATGGAATCCCTGCACCCGAGAAAAGCCCTATTCAGATCAGGGCTCTGTGACCTCCAATGTTATCTGATACTGGAGACCCTGCCTGCCCCACTACACCCAGTGGACCCCTGTCAGCATGCCACCGTCTCTTCCACTAACTCTGAATGCAAATCCTTGGCCCTGAGAACCAGTGTGGGTATGCCCCTCTACCAAGTGTGGGTATGCCCCTCTACCAAGTGTGGGTATGCCCCTCTACCAAGTGTGGGTATGCCCCTCTACCAAGTGTGGGTATGCCCCTCTACCAAGTGTGGGTATGCCCCTCTACCAAGTGTGGGTATGCCCCTCTATCAAGTGTGGGTACGTCCCTCTACCAAGTGTGGGTACGCCCCTCTACCAAGTGTGGGTATGCCCCTCTACCAAGTGTGGGTACGCCCCTCTACCAAGTGCGCATCTCCACTTTGGGTACCATCTCTGTCCTGTCCTGTACTCTCTGACAATGTTCCAGCGTGCCTGGAGAGAATCTGAGTGCCCCTCCCTTTCAAAGAGGTGCCTATGAGCTGTGCTACCCTCCTGTCTCTTCTCAGGGCATGAAAGTGACTGGCTCTCTCTGAGGGAAGCGTGTACTAGACTCAGTGTTCCAGAGGTCCATCATGGCCGGGAACTATGGTAGGAGGCTACAGGAGCAGAAAGTTGAAGCTTACATCTTCAAGCACACACAGGAAACACAGAGAGACAACTTGAAATAAGGCAAGGCTATGAACTCTCACCCCACCCCCACCCCTGCCCCGTGATGGGCCTCCTTCAGCAAAGCTGCACCTCCCAAACAGTGCCACCAACTGGGTGAGTATTCAAGTACTCAGAGCCTGGTGCACATTCTCATTCAAACCACCACCCAACACAGTGGTTAGATGAGGTCATTAGGGCTTACCCAAGACCTGTGGCATACTGCCTGGCTCCTCAGATCTCTTCTTACCACGCTATGCCCACTGTAGTTCTTTTCGAAGATAGTCTACCCTGGGGCATCTCCAGGTGCCCTGGCCAGCTTTGCAGTCTGACATAACTTCCTTGCTCTTCTTCTGAGCACTGGAGATGGGAACTGGATGGGAACTGGATGTTAAAGATCCAGTTGGAGACATGACACCTTGATGCAGTGAGTCCAGTGTCCTCGCCCTTCCCAAAGCCCGAGGCTGCAGTGGGTGAGCCCTCTGGACCTCCTCAGATCTGTGGGTGATTTGGTCAGTAAACTGAGACACAAAGGCAAGACCTGTGGACTAGGTGGGAACAGGTCCGGTAGTGAGGCCATTCACATGTGAAGCTTCTTAGCAGCTCTGCACAGTCTCTTGATGGGCTGTGATTCCTTCTGAAAGCATTTAGGGTCTTTTGAAGTACTGTGTTCCCATGGCTGAAATTAGATCTTGGCAGTGTAGCTGAGGTGGGCGGGGGTGGAGGGCAGAGGCGCCATTCCACCTGCTGGTAATAACCATTAATGAAGTGATCAGGGGCATGACAGGGGAGAAGGTCGCAGGCTTGGCAGGGAGGGCTCGGCTGCTGTGGGGGTGAGGGACAGAGATCTGTGCACACGGGGCTACAGCTCCATTCTCCCCAGGCCAGGTGCAGACTGTGCAGCACGGCGCATGCATTTCTCAGGAAAAGAATGTGGCTGACAGAAGCTGAGGGGTCACCCAGCCTAAGGCTCTGTTGGTAAATGCTACGAGTCTCTGATTTCTGCCTTTCTTTTCTCTCTCTCTCTCTCTCTCTCTCTCTCTCTCTCTCTCTCTCTCTCTCTCTCTCTCTCTCTCCCCCTCTCCTCACATACCCCAGACTGGCCTTGAACTCAATGTATAGCCCAAAGGATGACCTTGAACTTCTAATCCTCCTGTCCCTGCTTCCTGAGTGCTCTGATTATAGGACAGCACCACCTCCTCTGTTCTCATGCATGCTGGGGATTTAACCCGGCTTTGTGTGTGCTGGACAATCCCTCTGCCAGGTGAGCTGCACTTCCAGCTTTCCTCGGCCTTCCTTTATGGGACTAAGTGCTCGGAGGAGATGGCGTCAGATCAAACACCCTGGCACTAGACACACGTGCTGTGTGAAGTCAGCAACATGGGGTAGCTAGGGCTGTCAGGGTGGGCAGCGTGCAGAGTAAACAGGTGCCCTGGGCATCCGAGGGCACAGTGGAGTACACAGTGGAGTAGGCCACAGGGTCTCCAAGTCTGTCTGTGTTGCTAAGGCTATATGCCCAGGGAGAGACACCCTTCCCCCAAACTCTGGCAGCTCCTCATTCCTGGAGCCTGAGGTGGGGCTGCCATTGGGAACACACAATGGCACACAGAAAGTGTCTACTGGAGTCCTGACAGGATGGGTTAGTGTGCAGACAGAGCCTGAACCTGTAGGTATAGACAGCAGTCCTTTACAAACTGGCACTGAGCAGCAATGGTGACAATGACTGACCAGCTTGGGAATGCACAGCCCACACCAGGGCCGCACAGCCCACACCAGGGCCGCACAGCCCACACCAGGGCCGCACAGCCCACACCAGGGATGCATCACCTTCCATCCACCGTGCTGAGAAAGCAGGACAGGCACCCCCACCTTACAGCAGATGCTCAGGCCCAGGGCCATCGAGCTCCCCAAGCCTACACAGCTGCCTCCCTGGGCCCAATGCAGTGCTTCTTTTTGCTGCCTGAGCACAGGGAAGGTGAATTAACCATGCGGAAGACAGCCTGGTCTCTGCCCATGAGCCAGGCATTCTGTCTGTCATACATGCAGAAAATAGAAAAGCAGGAAACCTTGTCAGTGTGGTCAGCCCTTTAGTGACGGAAAAATTAGCTTCTGCTCAGAGTTCTTCCAAAGGCGTCATAACTTGGAATTGTCCAGCCATGAACTATACAAGGTGCACAACTTACATGAGATGAAGCTCTTGCCCTCTGCCTTTTGGGATGGCCACAACGATAGGACAGTAACCCTAAATATTAGAAAGGGATTTAAATGTAAGAGAAGACATTTCACTATGCACTTCTGGAAATGAAGGTGGGCGAGGGAAGGGAGTTGAAAAACGAAGACACTGGTAACGGCTTAATTAACTTGTATCCCATTCCAAAGAGATCTCGTGCTGTTCTGAACACTTTTGCCGCAGTCCCACAGTGGACGACTGGTATCAAGCCCTGTGCAGCTAACCTGCTTGACGTGCTCAGACAGCCCTCTGTGCCTCATCTCAAATCCAAGCATCCAGGTAACTTGTGCAACATTACAGGTGGGGTGCAGAGGACACTTGCTGGGTTTCCAGGCTCGGATGTTGTTGTATGTGGATTTGGATAGATACATGTGGGTAGTAACAGCAGTCAGGGAAAAAGCCGCCAAGAGAGGAAGTGGGCCAGCGCCCGGAGGGTCCAAGAGTGGAAGTGGGCCAGCGCCAGAGGGTCCAAGGCGTAGTGGTAGGCGGGACATTTGCACAGCACATGCTTTACTCTGTGTGTGTTCTCCTGCCTGGCGGCCTTGGTAGGCAGGGCTTCTGGTCCATTTTTTGTGCTGGCTCATTGAACCCCTCTGCGGTCCGTCGTCCCATCCCGTGTTCCTTCCACACTCCCCACACCACACCCCAGCCCCCCCCCGTCCCTGCTCCTTCCCATCCCCCTACCTCCTCACTGGGCAGTTTCTCTTAACAGACCCATAAACTCCCAGGGCCTTTGCATCCTGTCTCCATGCATCAATTATGACTAAGTAGCTCCACAAAACAACTGCCAAGTCATTTCTCTTGTATTTAGAATTTTCATTTGTTACACAGCTGACAATTTCTAGTGCTGTGCAATACACTTTGGTAGATAAGCTGAAATCTTATCAGAAGAGATTGGAGTGAAAAAAAAACCTTAAATCCACACTGAAAAGCAATTGTACACTTATTGATCTTGTGTTTGAATTGTAAGGGCCTTTTAAATCTAAATTTATGAAGGCCATTAAAAAAGCAAAGACAAGTGTGGTGGCACAGGGCTTTAGCCCCAGCACTCAGGAGGCAGAGGTAGGTGGATGCCTTCGAGTTCAAGGCCACCCTGGTCTACATCATAGTGAGTTCCAGGCTAGCTGGGGCTGATTTATAATTAGATTTTTTTTCACAGTTCTCAAATCAATGGCTCATAAGTTTTACTTGATATTTTATAAAATATACTTACCATGTCTAGTAGTCAATTAAAGAAAGCAGTTTTACCGGTTTTATAAGAGATTACCTCTACAATAGTTGTCTCCAATTTACAGTTGGGGAACGACCTCATCATCGTCATATTTCTCCTTGTTCTATGGGGGGGAAGGCAAGAAAGTCTCTCATATCAGAACCTTTGTGGCACCTAGAAGGTAAGTTTCATTAGGGCTCATTATAACTAGTTGTTACATGTAGGATCCACAGAGGGGTTCGATGTTTATGGCAATCTGAGGCTTTTCTTCCTTTGAATGTTCAGATGGGTCAGCCTTTCCATTGCCACTTTTTGGTACATCCTACTCAATGCAAACCTGTATCTTTTCTTTCTCAGCCGTTAAGTTGGTGACATTTTGTCCTGTTGGAACAAACAAATCTTTTCCCATAGTTAGTTTTAAGATTTGAATTGCAAGGGTTTGATGAAAAGGTTTCATGTCTTTCTGTATCCCCCCCCCTTTTTTTAGCGTATGAGTCTCCAGAAGACAGTTGTATTATACATGACTATAGGGTGGAGTCAAGGCACAGATTTCATCAAATTTACCCATGTTGTTTTGGGTGACTATATATGATTAACTTGGGAAGCAAACTTAATTTTTACGTTAAATCATCTTAAAGAGAATGCTACAAGGTGATACTGTACAACAGGGAAATTATAGAGAATATTTGTATGTGTCAATCCCAAAGTTCTTGCTCTACAGATTTTATGTAAAGCAAATGTGGGCAACAGCGAATTATATCTCCATTTAATTCAGATGCATTACCATTTTTATCAGATTCTGTAAACCAATGTTGTTTAATATACACGTTTACTTTTACTAAGTCCTAAAACACCATGTGTCCTGTAGACAGTGTCTAGGCGAAACTGGGTACTTGCTGAGCTCACGTCAATTAAATATGCCTTAATCGAATATACACCCATGTCCCTCTCCCACCCATCCCCCCTTTCCAATTCACCATTTCAGTCCAACTGCTTTCTTTAATTGACTACTAGACATGGGAACTGTGGAAGGGATTACTCTCTGTTCAGAACCAAATATAATACTAAAGTCCAAGGGCTATGCACTCAGGCAAAATATATTAATACAGGAGCTCTGACATCAGCAATGGATTGTTCTACCAGGTGGATGTTGGCCAGGGGATCCAAGGCCCCACAAAAGGTAAGGGCTCCTTGCCTCTAAGTTGGGATACCTACAGGAGGAGAGACAATAAGACCCTGCTGCCGAAGACCTGACGTTAACATGGGAGGGATGTATTGAGACCACACATGCAAGTGTACAGATGGCCTCTGGAATGCCAGAGAGTGTTACCAAAGGCCACTAAACCAATAAAGCAAATATGGGTCTCCCTGAGTCAAGCAAGACTCCACCGTCAGCACCAGCTACACCTCACCTGCCTGGAAATACTGTGCAGCAGAGGCAGCCATGTGCCTGTATATCCCAAATCTAATTGGCTATTGGCTCTCCCCTTGGAGAAATAACCCATGGCTGATGCCACAAGCTTACATCCTCTACAGGTTAGGAGATGTTATAAGCCACAGTAAGACCCTGTCATATTTAACAGGGGGGAAAATTGTAATTCATGGATTAACATATCCAAACATGTGTCTATGCTAAAGTAACCTACCATAACTATTAGTGCTGCTTAAATACCTATATATCTAATTGCTTGTTCTTCATTAGTAGGATCGAAAGGTTATTCCTGGACAAACTGTCAGCCCATGAAAGGAAACAGCCAGAATTGACCAGAGTCCATTGACCAACAGCTCCAGAGAGAGTGGACTGTTTTACCTCTCATCCACCTGTGCCCCTTTTCTAAGCCTAGGGAACAACCTGCGGAAGAGGGGGCGTGGTAGAATGTAAGGGCTGCGATTGGGGTGAATGGTGAAACTACAGCAATGTAATCTGGACACTCATTTGATCAACTTGATTGAACAAACAACCTGTCACCCCCCACTGGATGGTCAGGCTGTAGGTGTTTGGGCACAACAGCCTGCAGATAGGTTTTGCATGAAGGATGCTTGTACTCATGGATTATCACTTATAGCTAAAAATGAAAAAAAAAACTGAGAGAAAGATGCAGGACAGTTATGGCAGAATGCATGATCTGGGATGGGGTGGGGGTGGGGGGGAAGGGAAAGGGAAATAAGCCTGAACTGAATTGGAAAAAATGTATGAAATGCACAAAGCATCAATAAAAACTAATTTAATTAGAAAAAATAAATAAATAAAATATACTTACCCATACTTTCATTTTATGCTACGTTTGGGTTCATACAGAGAGTGTCATTTGAAATTACTTTTAAATTGTCTCCATTCTTAAGGTTTGTGTTTCTAAATAGCAGCATTTATTTACACGACCCTGGCTGGAAGCTATAGACCAGTGTGTCCCCTGCGAGCAATCCCAGCGTACTGGTGCGGTCCACATGGCGGGAGCATTGTGAAACTTGAACCCTCCCCCCCCCCCTGCAGGTTCATCTGGGAGGAATCTGAGATCGTAGCCTGGTATAGGCTATCACTGGGTAGAGCGGCACTGTGAGCAGCATCTGGGCAGAGGGCTGGATGGCAGCCAGTGTAATGCTGGTCGGTCAGGCTTGACTACTCAGCTCATCAGAGGTAGGCAAAGCTGACTCTCCCTGGCTCTGACTTGCATTCAGCAGCACAGTGCCCCTGGCTGCTGAGGGCTGACTGCCATCCACCCAGGCCCTGAAGGGAGCTGTCCCCTTCAGCACTGCTCTCTAGTGGCAAGAGCTGGGCACCCAAACCTGAAGAGCTTGACTCCCAGAACACATGGGCTGGAGAGAGAGTGTGGAGACCAAGGCCCAGCTGCCCACCGAGAGCAAAGGCCAAGCTGTCTCTTGGTAAGAAAGCAAGATCAAACAAGGCAGATGGCTCAAAACCTAGGTAGCTTCATCCATTATCTGTAATGACATCAATGAAAACTCAAAACTCTACTCACACTGTCCTGAGAATCCACATCCATCTTGGCGAGAAAACTCTACCCTAGCAGTTTGGTATCAGCAAGACTGTTCGGAGAAGCCCAGGGCACAGACCTGAGCAGGGATTGCTCAGCCACAGAGACTCACACCTCACTGGTGCATCCCACGAGCTAGAACACCACTCCTCACTCCATCCGTGTGACTATGCCGAAGGGCAGGGACACCACGAACAGCCTGGTTCTGGTCAGTTCTCACTGGAAGACTTGTTTGGGTCTTTCTAAAGCCGCTCTTCAGGCTGTCTCCAGATCGACTACCCAGCAAAACATGGAATATGCTCACAGGCGGAGAGAAAGGAAGGTAGGAAGACGACGGGATTATTAGCACTCTTAATTCTGTGGGACGATAGCAAAAACTTGTAACAGACTCAGAAATAATGTGCAGCTCACAAGATGTGAGGACCACGTGAGGGACAGCTGGATTTTTTTCCCATTCCCATTGGCAGTGAGATTACAGCTGCACAGTAAAGTGCTGCAGGGAGAGTGGATCACATGAGCCAGATTCTAGAGAGTTCTCTGAGTTAGTACCTGCTTAGCAGTGGCTTGCCCCTGAGATAGTCTCTTTGAAAGTGTGAAGAATCGTCAGTGTATCTCCCCTGTACTACTAATTCACTGATGCTTGAGACCGCTTAAGATTCCTGCTGTCACATGACAGGCAGGTGCACACACAATTGCATGTGCACACACACACACACACACACACACACGATGCACTTCTGTGCACACACTCCACAGTCTTGGCCCCAATGAGCCTAAGGAGCAGCAAGGAGAAGTCCCTCAGTGTTTGAGTCCTTTTGTGTCACTTCTCTGTTCCAAGCCATCCTTCCTGAGATAAAACTAAGGTTGTTGGTTGTTATATCCAGTGTTGGCCCCACCCCCAGAAGTGGATGGGCAGCTCAAATTGGACTTGATGGTTTATTTAAAAAATAAAAAGGAAAGAAGAGGACTCAAAGTTGCAGGGAGGTGAGGGTGGGACTGGGAGGAGTTTACGGAAAGGAGTGAGGAATGAATACGACCAAAGACATTGTATGAAATTCTTGAAGAAGTAATAAAATATTATATTAAAAAAGACATGGCTGACTGGTTAAGAGAACCCACATGGCGGCTAACAATCATCAGTAACTCCAGTTCCAAGGGATCTGAAACCTTCTTCTGACCTCCTCGGCATTGCTTGACATGGGTGTACTTACATGCAAGCAATACACTCATACATTTAAAATAGAAATAATAAAATATATTTTTTAAAAACTATGGTCATTGCAGTCTTGTCTTGCTGGGACCTCAGCCTGGGCTCCATGGCTGCCACCCTCCACCTCGTCCACTCTGCTGGGGCTGCACTGGCCTCATTTCCCACCCTCAGGCACATCAGTGTCACTCTGGGATCTAGAATGACCTTCTTTCAGGAATCCATATAACTTAGCTCCTCATATTCGATCTTTATATACCACCTCCAAGACAGCCTGTTCTAGTTTGCCTTCTTCACTGTGATAAACACTATGACTGAAATCATCTTGGGGAGGAGATGGTTTAGTTTATCTTGCAAGTTACAGTGGATCCTTAAGGGAAGCCAAGGCAGGAGCTCAAGGCAGGAGCCTGGAGGTAGGAGCTGAAGCACAGGCCATGGAGGAACGCTGCTCGCTGGCTTGCTTGCTCAGCCTGTTACACAGCCCAGGCCCACCTGCGGGGATGGCATGGGAGCTAGATCCACCTGCATAAACAAGCCACTAAGAAAATGCCTCACAGACAAGGCTCAGGCCAAGCTGATGGAAGAAACTTCCAGACATCTCTAGGTTTGTGTCAAATTGACTGAAACTAGTCAGCATACAATCTGACTTCCAGGTCCCCTGGACGCTCCAGGCTGTGCTCAGCCTGTCTGTGTCCCTCCAAACTCACACTAAAACTTAATTCCCAATGCAACACTCTAAAGAGGAGGGTTGGGTGATTAAGTGATTAGGAATATGCTCTCACAGAGATGTGTGCCTTGTGACAGGCATGGGAGCCGCCGAGCCCTGTTGTGAGGACTCGGCAGGAGCCCCCTCCAGCCATTTATGCTGCCACCTTCACGTCGTGTGTTCCAACCTCCATCACTGCCTTCATGAATTGTTCAGTCTGAAGCAAGACACTGCCTAGCACTGCTTGTTTCTGTCTGTAGCACCTGTCACCTAAAAAATGTGCATACAACTCTGTGGTGATGGGGATTTGTTTTATGTAGAAGCTTTGTCTCCGTTTCTCTGTCTTCCATTCTTTCTGTTTCTCTCTATCCCTCTGTCACTCTGTATCTCTATCTTTGTCTCTGTCTCTCTCTGTCTCTGTCTCTGTCTCTCTTTCACATGCACATACACACAGAGCTAGGACCTCAAATAATGACATTTGACAATGATTCTCATTAATAATTTTTGAGTGAATGATGATGAATGAACAAAAGCTTTTTTTTAAGCAAGATCTTGTATGTGTTTAATCCCAGCACTCAGGAGGCAGAGGCAAGTAAATCCCTGTGAGAGATGAAGGCCAGCCTGGTCTACATAGGAGTTCCAGAGAAGCTGGGGCTACAGAGAGACCCTGTCTCTCTGTTGTATGTAAGACAATATAATTTACCAATATCCATTTAATGCCAAATAAAGAGACTTTCTTGTGTGTTCATAGCATGCATCCACCCACTTCTATATGTGTAGAACTCAGATAACTTCACAGTTACAACCAATACTGCAAGTGATCCAGCCCACCCTCTGTCATGCCTGTCTGAATGTTCAACCTATACCACACACTGTGCTTGGGGCTGCGGTTTCCAGAGTGGCCAGGATCCCATCCTTCATACAGAGCTCACAGGGAGGCAAGAGAAGGGGTGTGATGCAGACACCCAACAGGCAGATCCCAGCATGCACTGGATACAGCAACCCACAGGCTGCAGCCACAGGCTGTGTGGACACAGTGACCCATAGGCCACCACAGGCTGTGTGGACACAGTGACCCACAGGCTATCACAGGCTGTGCATAGACACAGTGACCTACAGGCCTCCACAGGCTGTGTGGACACAGTGACCTACAGGCCGCCACAGGCTGTGTGGACACAGTGACCTGTATTCTGCCACCACGAGCTGTGTGCAGACACAGTGACCCACAGACTGCCATTGCAGGGTGTTCTTTGCATCCTAATTTTTCTCTCCTCTGTAGGTCGAATATTTTCTATTTATCTATCTTTAAGTTATCCAGATCACTCTCAGTCTCTTAATGCTGCCAGAGACATTTTCATTTCAGACATTGTATTTTTGCTTCTCAAAGTATTATTCTTTATACTTTCTTGTAAATTGCATCAAATGCAAGAACAGGTCACTGCAGGAAAATCCAGCAACCACTTGGTCATATCCTTCTTGCTCTAAACATAAGAGGCGAGTGAGGAGAATGAGGTTGGGCAGACAGGTGTTCTCTGCCCACTGAGTAAAGAAAGAGGATGATGAGGAGATGTAGGTACACAGGAGATAAAGCTTCTGTTGCATGTCATGTCTTTTTATGCTGGCTGATACAGGAGGCAGGCAGATACCATAGCCTGTGTAGCAGATGCTAAGTAAGATCTAAGTCTGTGGGTTGAATGGAAGCCCCTGGGCCATAGGTCTTTGCAGCTAAGTCAATGCTTGGTGAGTCTTTGCAGCTAAGTCGATGCTAGATCCCAACTGTAAGCATCTAGAGCACAAGGTCCCAAGGAGCCATTCTGAGAAGACAGGTCTGTCAGACTGGAGCTTCTTGTGTTAACAATTCTGGAAGAGCTCACGAGAGCTCAGCTAGGACACCTTTGCATGTTTTAGACCAACAACATGGGTAGGTAGAGATCACATGTGACTATTTCTAGAAACTATGGTGGAAAAGCTTGTCTGGAAGACATAAACTATCCAGAAAGCCATGCACTGAGAAGCAGAGCATGTGTCTCTGCCAGCGAGGGCTGCCTGGGAGAATGAAACCACCCTGTTCTTTCTGATTGTTCTCCAGGCTTTCTGTTCAAAATGAGCTTCATAGTTCAAAAGTTTGTGCTTATTGTTGTAACTGTTGAGACCCGGTGCTGACAGCTTCAACCCTCACTGCACAGACATCAGGACTGGCTTAGTAGGAGCTCTACCTCAGCGCCAGGCAGGACGATGCTCCCTGCCAGTGTGCCCACTCAGAGCTTTCTGGTCAGGAACCGAAACCATCACAGATTCCCCAGGCCTGGTTAGCCAATTCCAGATAGAACAGACAGGGCCTGGGCCATTTACTCCATCCACTTAGGAGATTTCATGGAACTGCCTGGCTGTTCTTACTCTTTTTGGACCTCAAGCTTCTTAAATAGCATCCATGCTGCTATGAAGAGAGAACTTCCAGGGCATGGGGTGGTTTCCAAGGGTTACTATTAATTGGCCCTCAAATCTTCCCCCAAATAATGAAAGTGCCTTTGAGGATATGAATGGATTAGAATTCCCCAAGAAAGAAAGGCTGACGGGGATGACGTTTCCCTTTCCTATTGTTTAAAGAACACAATGTGTTTCCTTTTATCCTCATATAAGAACTAATGCAATCTGATAATAAAAAGCAGAGGTGGAATTCTCCTTTAAGGGAATTTCAAAGGGCCGTAATCTCCCTTTGAAAACTGGAATGACTCTGAGTGGAACCTGCTTCATACACAGGCAGGCTGGCTTTTAAACACACCCAGCACGAGCTATCCACCTGACAGCTCCTCAGCGTGTCCAGATGCAGAGACGTGGATCTGCAAGGCTACCTCTATCAGCGCGGGGACTATGTGATGCCGCCACCTTTGAGAGGCTTAGATCTGCTGCTTCAGAAAGAACTCGCTTGGCTGGCCCAGCCTTCCTTTTCTATTTTGAGGCTTATTTAAATTAATTCCAGTCTTCTTCAAAGGTGAAGGAAATTTCTCTGATAAAAAGTCATTGATGTTTTCACGTTTTTCATCATCTTTAAAAAAAACCCTGTACTGCACCACTTTATGAAGGATAATTTGATGGAATGTCATGTTATTTATTTTACAGTGTGGATCTGAGGATGGGACAAAAAAACATGCTTTTTTGATAATGAAAAGCAGAGTTTTAAACATTAAAAAAATCAGAAAAAGGCAGAATGTTATATATAGTACTCTTGCCAGATATAGATTCAATTGTTTTTTAAAAATTAAAAGATCAAGGTTTATAAAATTTGAATACCATATACTTCTATTTAAGAAATAAAGCAATTTTTATAGATATTTACCAGTCTTATACCCTCTTATTATAATGTCACTTGAGCATGTATAAATAGTTTTTCAATAGTTTTTACATGCCCCAGAATGAAATCTATATAATAACAGATAATCTGAAAGATAGTTAGATCCTTGTTTACAGCATCAGCTCAAAACAGTAGAGGAGAAAATCATTCGAGTCTTCCAAGAGGCTGTGCTGCTATGTGGCCTGGAACCTGCTCCCGTGGGCTCCAACCCCGTGAAACTCCGTGAAAAGCTGCACATGTGGCACTGTCTCGTCACTGATCCTGAAACCTGGTGGCTTTCACCTGGTGCCACACACACCATATCCAGGAGTCTTTGTTGCGTCTCTTTTAACTTCTGCTATTGAGTAACTTTACCTTGACTGCTCACATCACTAACAGATGGCTCTGTTGGCCACAAGTTTATCATCTAGTGACTTAGACCATGCAGGAAATTCATGGTAATGAATACTTCCCACCAGCTCGGTGGCACAGAGGCATCCTTGCTCCCTAGTGTGGGACAAAACCCACCGCCCACATTCACCATAGTTCTTCCTAGTTCACAGGAAGTCCTCCCATTTGCTGCCCAGAAACCTGCTGGTCACTCTTTGGGCTCCCACCTGAAGGTCTTTCATTGCCTCTCACAGTCTGGAACAATGCATGTGTGCACACACTCATGGTGTGAAGTTAATCATTTCCTCCTTCTTTCCTGAACTTCCATACATGTGCTATTCACACACACACGTGACCGCACAACTCCTTGCTGACTGGCCAGGCCTCTCCATGGTCAGGTGCACCAGCCTTTTGGCCTATGAGCTCTTTGTAAGTTTAGGAACAAAGAGTTCCCTTTTCATAGCTTCATCTTGGCAAAGCTGAGTCCACAGCTCCCCCACTCCCCCCCTCCCCCAAGAAGTACTGAGCCAAAAAATCGTTCAGTGTTAGTAAATTTTGAAATGCAACCAGCAGATGAATCGAAATGCAAACTGTCATGGGTGCACAGGTCTTCTCCAAACCTGCCCACTTCACAGACCAGGAAGACATTGTCCGTGGCCAGGAGGACCTTGGAACACTCTCAGCCCTGTAGGGGTGTTGATAGTTTATAGTCTTTGAGTCACGAGTGACCGCATTCCACACGCTGTTCTTCTCAATCCCTGCAAGCTTCAGGGCTGTCTCCTGCCTGCAGGCAGACAGCCTTTAGGCTTAGTTCATGGCAAGAAGAGGGGAGGTAGGACCGTAGGAGATTACCCATGGAAAATGAATGGACTCATAGGGCGAGGTCCAGGAGAATAGACTCTCTCTTTATTCATGCCAGCAATGTGCTTATATACCAAAAGTTACTGTGCTCTGGGCAAGGAAGTGGGGGGCAGACAGAAGGGAGGGGCAAGCCACCTTGGCTCCTACAGGGGGGTGTGGCTGCAGAGCTCCTGTTTGTGCAACCAGTAAACTAGAGGTACATTTTGCTCAATACCTCAAGGGAAGGAGCCATCTGGTTCTGGAACTTTGCAGAGATAGGCGAGGTGAGAAAACATTGTAATATCCTGGAACTTCCAGAGCTATAGATGACTCACAGAGACAACTGAATGCCCACAGAGATATCAGATAACTCTTGGAGGTTTTTTGGGACAGGTCTTACAAGTTCTTGCCTCAAGCCAGGCAAAGTTTCATTCCTACACAAGGAGTCTTTTGTTATCGTGTACATGGTTGTGGGGCAGAGGTTATCTCCAGCCATTTATGTGAAATCAATCTATAAATTGTAGATTGAGAGCAGAAGGCTTTTTCAGGGGAGCAACTTACCTCTTCTATGGTGGATGGCCTGCAGGGGCCAGGCAGCAGAGGCCTGGGAGTTAATTCCTCAAGAATCAGGAGACTCTCTCAACAACATCCTGGGCCTCCCAACCTGGGGGTCTAGAGAGACAGTGGGAGCCTGTGAGCCACTCCTGAGCCTTGTAGGTAACGTCTGTAATCAGAGATGCCAACCTGTGAGCTTCACTGGAACAGGAAGGCAGCATGGGGAAAGTGTGAACTTCAGAGAGCTGGTGTTTCTGGTATTGGAACTGAGAGTGTCTTTAGTGTCAAAGTGTGAGGAGAGAGGCCAGGCAGGTCGGGGTCCAGCTCACCCTGAACTGTAGTCTGGACAAATGCTTCCAGATGATCTACATGCCAAGTGGAACTTGACCCAAAGGTAGAGACAGCAAGGAGACAAACACAGAGCAAAGACAGAGAGGCCCAGTCTCCTCACCCCACCCAGCCCCATGCTGTCTGCAGGCCACATGAAGCCTCTTTGGGTCCCTGGAAAGTCACCCAGCTACCTGTTACCACCATACAACAGAGGTGCCGTCTGCAGCTGGGTTCAGAAGAAACTCAATGCACTGCGAACCTGACTTATAAGAACAGAATGACCGATGCTGGGGGTGGGGGGTGGTAATTTAAGTTTCCTTCAACTACAATACCAATTCTTTGAACATGTTGAACCAAAGTTTTGACAGCAGTTTGTCAGAAATGTCCATGTTCTTGAAAGCACAAGTGCTCTTGGATTTGGGGTGCTGTGTTTTCCAAATGCTCATTTGACCCAGACTTTTGACTATGCTGCTAATGCTGTCCCTCACTGCCAATGCCTTCTCATTTTAAAAAGTTATTAAATCTCTAGGACCCTCATATGACGTATTTTGATCAGATTCACCCTCAATTTTTCCCCTTCACTCTTCCCAGATCCACCCCACCTTCCTAGCCCTGTGACTTGTGTCCTCTCTTTTAAATGTAATAACCTAGTGACTCCAGTCTGTGTGGCTCAGACACTTGTGTGGGTCATACACTGGATTGGGGTCAACTTATCAAAGAAAACAGACTCTCCTTCGTCCAGCAGCCATCAACTGTCCACAGCTCCCAGTTAGGGGTGGGGACTCATGACCCCTTCCCTTCCCACTCCTTGTTGGAACAGCTGGTTTGATCTGGTACAGATCCGGTGCAGGAAACCACAGCCGTTGTGAACCCATGAGTGCCACTGTCACATCCGGAGGTCGCTGTTCATTCCAGGCCTGACCTCTGGCTCTTGCAGTCTATCTACCCTTCGTCTATGGTAGTCCCTGAGCCTTGGGGCAGGGGGACATAGACGACCCGTTTGTGTCTGAGTGTTCCAGTCACTTATTCTCTGCACTTGATCAGATGTGAGTTTCTGTGTCAACTACCAGCCAGTGCACTAAGAAGCTTCTCTGATGAAGTTCTAAAAGCTGAAGTTGTCTAGAGCCACACCACCCTGAATGCACCCAATCTCATCTAAAAGCTGAAGTGACATCTCCATCTCTCACTAGAAGTACTTTGTTAGGAAATTCACTAAGTCAGTGAATTGAAATGAAACTTGGATTTCCAGTGAAATTTTTCAAATATAAAATTTTATATTCCACCATTGATAAATTTTGAAAGGAAAATGTTTTGAGGTTTGCTGGAATCATGTGCAAGGGCTGAAATCTGTGGGGGAAGGGTGTTGTGTTTGTGAATGGGTATGTGTGTATGCATGCGACTGACAGTGTGTGCATATATGTGTGTGTACATGTGAATGTGCAGGTGTGTGGATGGATGCAGATGTATGTATGTATGAATACATGTATGTGTGTATGTGGAGTATGCAACTGTATGTTCTGTATGTGATCAAGTGCATGTATATAGTATGTACATGGGAGTATGTATATATCTGTATCTGTATGATGTATGAGTTTGAGTGGGTTCGTACACATCTATGTGTGTATGAGTACATATTCATGTGTGTTTGTGTGTGTCAATATGTACCTGTGCTTTCATACCAGTGTTTCCTTGTCCCAACCCCATTCCCGCCTGCACAGCCTCCTGGCTCCATTAATCACAGCACTGCCACCTCATAAAGCTGCCGGACTCTGGTGCCTCGTAGAGAGTCATCGTGTAGATTTACGGAGTGACATGTAGGTGACTGGAAACTGCTGCTTTCCAGAGCCGGCAGATGTCCACACAGTGAGCCAGACCCATGTCCAGAGAGAGCCTTGGGCTGCAGTGCCAAGTGGGATGCCCCTCACGTGCAGAGCGCTGCCAGCAGGTGCCTTGTGCTTCGCTGGCCTCTGCAATGCTCAAAACATCTTTCCATTAGTCTAACGCACAGGTGACCTGAGCAGTCCCTGCCCTGTGGTCCCACTTCATTTTAAGAGGCTCATGCCTGAAGCCATGTTTTGAGAGGCGGCAAAAGCAGTCAGGGCACTGGCAGAGGACGTCACCGAAGAGCCTGGCTCTCACTTGCCTGGAACAAGCATGCCTGCCCCTGCACACTGGCCATGGTCCAGGGCTGCCCCTACCTGCCAGCATCTTCAGCATCAGGTGACATAAAGCCACCGCCCCAGGCAGAACCTGCAATGATCATTTCCTGTCTGTAAATGGAGAGACTGAGGCACAGGGAGACAAAGCTAGAGGTAGTGAAGGGGCAGAAGAGAGATGGTACATGATCTTTGCCCTTTGTCCCAGAACACAGCAGCTCCAAGCAAGAGACACAGAGACACAGCTTCACACTCTGACCTTCAAAGCCTTGGTTCAAAGCAAACAGGCTTGCCCAAACCCACCCTCTCTCAGAGCCTGGCCTTGGGGCTCCTGAGTGCAAGTGGCGCAGCAGCAGGAGGGGGCCAGGGGCTTTGGGTCAATTCTGAGATACCACCACCATGCCCTCTCAGTGCCCAGCCCCTTCCCTCCAGGGTCAGGAGGCCTTGCCATGTAGTCACTTTGAGGGAATCCTCTCTCTCTCTCTCTCTCTCTCTCTCTCTCTCTCTCTCTCTCTCTGTGTGTGTGTGTGAACAAGCAGTGACTATTTGTGCAGATGTCTTTGTGGAACCAACAGTGAGCACACGGCATCCTGGGAGTGTACACCAAACCCTCACCTGGGGGCCGGGCTTGGATGGCCACCTGCACACTAGGCTTGTAGACGTCCTCCAGCTCAGGCAGGCCTGCCCTTGTCCTCACTGTCTCCTGAAGGACAAATCAGCAACATGGGCCAGGAAGCAGCGGGTGCTGACAGGGATGCTCACGGACACATCTGCCGGTCTTGGGCACAGAGAGCTCATCCAGAGGACGTGAAGCCAGCGTGATTGCTGTGGGGGAGGAGAGTGAAGAGAGCGCTGGGCCGGGCAGCCTTGCACAGAGACCTGGAGGGGAGAGCACAGGTGTTGTCAGGTTAGGGGGATACACGGAGTTCATAGCAGAGGTGAGAGAAGTGGCAGAGAGGTCAGGGATGGGCGGGGAGGGGCGGAGCCCAAGGACAGCGTGGGTGGCATTTTACAAGGTCATCTGACCACAGCAGATGCTCTAGGTAGATGACAAGGACTGGATTTCAGGCTGGTGAGGACCCTGGTGTGGTGGCCTGCCATGTCCAACACAGAGGGCTAGGAACTAATGGCGTGGGAAGAACACAGAGCATGTGGCAGGTGGGCTTAGAGAGGACTCACGGGGACCCAGGTCAAGGCCTGCAGCACCAGGCCTAGCCCATCATACCACCCATCCGACTGTGTCACCCCCCATGGGCTCTGGACTCCGGCTGCAAGGCCTCTGCAGAAACTCAGACTGACCCTGGTGATGGGGACCCCACTGGCCTCTCCCATCAGGATGCATGTGGTGGGGACTCATGTTAGCTCTGAGGTGCTTGGAGCTGGGAAGTCATTGTCATCTTCATCATCACCACCGCAGCTCAGCTAAAAGGTAGGATGCAAACCAGGCTCCCTCTTCTTTAGCCCTCAACTGGACCCACAGTCTGACCAGTCCCTTTGGCTGTTGTCTGGATCTGAGGGGATAAAGTGCTGCGTGTCAGTCCTGGTCCCCTACCTAGCCAACAGCCCTTGCTCAGGTCCAGTCTGCATCAGCTTAATGAGATCTGTCCATCCCTGAGGATTCAACAGGGAGTCAGGGTGATGGAGGGTGGATGAGACACTGGGAGGACGGGCAATGACAGACAGTGAGATTTGGAGTCAGGTGTCACAGGGAGACACGGGCCACCTTTGAGCAGAGGGTGGAGCAGCATGGCAGCCAGGAGGTCTTGGCAGGAGGCCATTGAGACAAGAGTCTGTGGCCTGAAGGAGCAGGCAGCCGGAAGGAAGCAGGGCTGGACCCAGAGCCATAGTGAAGCCCCTGGGGCTTGTGGATTTGTGGCACAGAGGCCTGCGGGTTAGTGAGCACCAAGGAAGAGAAGCAGGAGTTTTATGGTGTTGTTAGTTCAACTATCAGAAACCTAGAAGCCCACTGTCTGTCTGACAGGAGCCTCCTTACCACCTCCCACCCCCTGCCCAGGCATTCACAGTGAGTGGCTTCTGCACATGCACCCTGAAGAGGGGACTTTCCTGGGCAGGACTTGATGGGCATTGCTGCATTAGTGGCCATGACCCCCCAGCAGCCACCTGCATAGTTCATTAGCTGAGCTGCTCTCTCCTCCAGCCCATTAATCAAGCTGTTAAATACAGGACTTAACACCACGCCAAGCCATTTATCTGCAGAGGCCTGGGCTCCAGGCTCCTCCATTCCCCTGCGGCAGTTGAGGAAATCATTAACACCTCACAGCACGCAGCCTGGCTCATGCTCCTGCTTTGCACATTAGCCCACAGTGCACGGTCCCCACCTCTGTACTCCTTGCCCTCTCCTCTCTCCATGGCACACATGAAGGGCACCCACTTCCGTGCTCATGCATGCTTCACTCGTGGGTCTGTCATTCTTAGCAACAGCTTCACTGAATGTTGTAAGACCTTTTTCAATTCCCATCATGTTGGTGTCTTGCAAACTAGTTCTTGCAAATTGTGCAGAGTAGGTGGCTGTGTTTGCATGAGTCATAAGTGCATGGAGCCAGATGTAATCAGAGGGATCACTAGGTGGTTCTGGTCTGATTTCAGATGAGGATCTGAGTCCTGGGGAGAGCAAGAAGCTAGGATGGGTCCTGAGCCCCACCAGTATTCACACCCCAGCCAGGCTTTCCTTCTGTACTGTGTAGCTGCCAGCCTGGCTGGGCACATAGATGTGGCTTGCCCCATTTTGGAAACTTGGCAGGGCTTCTGGCCACATGCATTGTCTGGTCTGGTTAGCCACGGCCAGGATGACAAACTATATTTCCAAAAGATGATTATATTAGTTACTTTTGTGTCTCTGTGACTAAAATACCAGACAGAAGAGCTTCGGGATAGAAGGGTTTATTTGGGGTCACAGTTCCCAGGGGTCAGTCCACGTGGCATAGTTCCCAGGGGTCAGTCCACATGGCATAGTTCCCAGGGGTCAGTCCACGTGGCATAGTTCCCGGGGGTCAGTCCACGTGGCACAGTTCCCAGGGGTCAGTCCACGTGGCATAGTTCCCAGGGGTCAGTCCACGTGGCACAGTTCCCAGGGTCAGTCCACGTGGCATAGTTCCCAGGGGTCAGTCCACATGGCACAGTTCCCGGGGTCAGCCTACGTGGCACAGTTCCCGGGGGTCAGCCCACGTGGCACAGTTCCCAGGGGTCAGTCCATGTGGCATAGTTCCCGGGGGTCAGCCCATGTGGCACAGTTCCCGGGGGTCAGCCCATGTGGCACAATTCCCGGGGGTCAGTCCACATGGTACAGTTCCCGGGGGTCAGCCCACGTGGCTTGGGTCTGTGTGGACAGACTATCACTGCTGAAGCAATGCATCACAGGTGCAGTTCCCTCTCACTAGCCTGCTTCCTCTAGCTAGTCCCTCAACTCCTAAAGTTCTCATAACCTCCTGTCCTGGTTAGTTTTAATATTAACTTGAGACAATCTAAAGTCACCGGAGAAGAGGGAACCTCAGTTGATGAATTGTCTCAATCAGATTGCCTATGGCTGCGTCTGTGTGCAACTGTCTTCAATGATGGCTGATACGAAAGGGCCCAGCCCACTGTGAGTGGCACCATCCCTAAAAAGGCTGTACAAGGGACTAGCTGAGTGTGAGCCAGGGACTCAGCCAGCAAGCAGCATTCTTCCATGGCTTCTTCTTGAGTTCCTGCTCTGATCCTCTCCTTGATGGACTGCTGTAGGTAGAGGCAGGCCATCTGTGGCTCTGCATTATCTTAAATTGCCTGCCTGTCATTCACACCTGACTCTGCCCCTAGGTGAGAATGGCTCATATTAACTTGTGACTCACTTGTGACTCAAGCACATGAAACGGTGTGGAACAGCAGCAAGCGATGTGTACAGGAGGCATGATGCAGAGGTCTAAGATTGACTGAGAGAAGTGATATCATTCTGTTTATATAAAGGATGGGCTGTAAACAATAAATTGAATCTCCATTACCACCTAACAAGATTTCTGGATCCATTATTTTCCAAACACGTGGGTGTGCAGGCACACAGGTGTGTGTGTGTGTGTGTGTGTGTGTGTGTGTGTGTGTGTGTGTAACTTAAGCCAATCAGGCTTGTGTTTGAGTGTTGAGTGCTGGGAGGAATTTGGCTGGGGAGAACCAATCCGGTGTCAGCCTGTGAAGTCCAGCATTGGAGCCAACAGCACGATGACTGGTGTGAGTAGTGTGTTTGTGCTGGCGGAAACAGACTGAGGAGTGCTGATCACGTGTCAGTCTGAGAGGTCCAGCCCTGGAATCAATAGGTCCCTGTATGGTGTAGGTATTAGGTGCTCATGGGTGGGTTAGAGAAAGGCTATCAATGACTAGTCCCTAAGGCTGCCCGGCGGCTACAGGCAGCTTTTTCCCATTCCCTTTTCCTTTTAATCCAGCAGCCATAGGTCGCATCTTTGAGTGCAGGGGAGTCCAAACTATAGACTGTGACCTACAAGTACAAGCTGAAATATGCCCTCTCCTCCCCTAAGTTGCTCATGGTGTTTATCACAGCAGTAGAAAGCAAACTAGAGGGGCCAGAGAACTGGCTCAGCTGTTAAGAGCACTGGCTGCTCTTGCAGAGGACCTGGGTTCAATTCCCAGCAGCCACACGGCAGTTGACAACTATCTGTAACTCCAGTTCCTGGGAATCCAACACCCTCTTCTGACCTCCACAGACATTGCAACACACAGGTGCACTTACACACACACAGGCAATACACTCATACACATAAAATAAAAATAAAATATTTTAAAAGAAACCCAACTAGAACACCCCTGAAACAGTGCCATCATCTGGGAGCCAAGCATTCCATTCAGGAATAAATTGATAGAGGAACATTTCACACTCAAACCATAACAATGATGTAATATAATAACCACAGGCTCTTTGAAATTTGACCTTGACCCTCTCTAAATCAAGAGGTGGACTGTTTCCTTTTCCCTTGAACCTAGGCTCACCAGGCACCAAAAGAGGGCAAAGAGATGCTGTGCCCATTTGGTGCAGAGCCCTTGCCTGGCTGGTAGTTTCCACTTCCTGTTTCTTAGAACACCCGCTCCCAGCAGCAGTCCCACCCAACTGACTGCCCCAAGCTATGAGAGGCCGAGGAGCCCCACGTGTGGCCCAGATGACAGCCATCTCTAATATCAACCTACTGGATTCCTGAGCCAGGTGAGCCTTGGATAACTCTCCTGCAGCCACAGGGCAACAGTCAGAAGCAACAAACTGAACTCCATCTGCACATGGGATTCTGAGGCAGGGACCAATCGCCATTTTAAGTCACTAGGTCTGGGATGGTCTGTTGCCTGTGCTGTCAGCAGTCCTGGCTACATGGTGCTGATCCTGGTACGCAGGACAGATAGGGCCGTGCTGAAAGGAACACTCCAGAACTCCTTCTAGTCTGACTCTACTCCCTGACCTGAGCAAGTCACCTGGCCCAAGTCCCAGTAAACTTTTCTGCTAGGCAGGTCTTCCCACCGTTCTGGACTGCTGAGTTGGAATGGTGTCATTTGCTTGTCTCAATTGGTAGACCCCTGGATCGAGGATTCTGAGAATAGCTAGTCTTCTGTGTGCTTGAGACGGACTTACTTCAATCTCAACTTAGATGAGCACAAGCTGACTTAATTGAGGGTGGGTAGAGTGGTTGAATCTACAGCTAAAGACATCCTTAGTGTGCCGTGTGCCCAGCACAATTCCTTCCAGCGATCCCTGTCAGGAGATAGAACTTCACTTCTTAGGAGTTCCAGTTCCCGCAGGACTTCAAACCCACCCTCCTCTCATTTGGGTGAGACCTGAGGTTCCAGCTCTGCCGTCCTGAGATTCCTCCCTGGGCCACTTGGTTCTCAGCACCCAGAACCTACTTAGCGTCGTCCCTGTCACTCTCAGTCTCTAAAGTATGTGGCTCTTTGGGCTTAGGTCTAAGTCTTCCCCCAATATCTTCACTGGAGAGGCATCAATGAGAGAGAAAAGCACTGAGGTCGAGGGACTGAGAGCATCTTCCTGGCCCTGCCATCAGGCCTTGGGGGCCTCTATCAAGGGACCCTGCCATCAGGCCTTGGGGGCCTCTATCAAGGGACCCTGCCGTCAGGCCTTGGGGGCCTCTATCAAGGGAGTTGAAGATTAGGGAGATGCAGAGGCTTCTAGAGATCTGATTCTTCAGATTAGCTGATCAAATTAAAACAGGAGCCAACAGCTTGTTGGACGCAAGAAACACACTTCACTGGCAAAGGCACAAACTGAAAGGGTCAAAAATGATATGCCCAGCAAGCAGAAACCATAGCCCCAAAGCAGACTCCAGGCCAAATTAGAATATTAATAAAAGGAATAATTCTTCAAGAAATAAGATGATTGCAAATACATTTGTATAAAATACAAGATATTACTTTGATTTTTTTTTGTATTTGCTAAGATTTGTTTTATGGCTTAAAATGTGATCTACTTATAGAAAGTTCCACAGGCTTCTAAGAAAAATGTGTACTTCTTAGCTCTTAAATAGAATATTCAACAGATGTCTATTAAGTCCATGTGCTCTAAGATAAAGTTTAACTCTGAAGTTTCTTGCATTTTATTAGATAATAATGAAATAAAAGTAGGAATCAATAGCAGGAGAAACTACAAAATCTGTACAAATACCTGGATATTACATAACACAGTCATAAATGATCAAAGGGTCATTGAAGAAATCAGGGCTCAAGTTAAAACATTTCTAGAATCAAATGGAAAGGAAAGTACAGTTGAGCACAAGCTTCAGGACACAGTTCCAAAAGGAAGTTTATAGTTATGAAAGGTTGTATTTAAAACTCAGAGAGAAGTGTTAAGTAATGGTATATTTCAAGGTCTTAGGAAAATAAGAACAGGCCAAACCCCAAATAGTATACAGAAGGAAATAGTAAAAGATTAGGGGAGAAATTATTGAAACTGAGACCAAAAAATACAAAGAACCAAGGAAACAAAGATGAGTTCTGTGGAAAGTCAACATGACAGGGAACATGGCAGTGAACATGAAGGTCAACATGACAGTCAACATGGCAGTCGACATGGCAGTGAACATGACAGTCAACATGGCAGTGAACATGACAGTCAATATGGCAGTGAACATGACAGTGAACATGACAGTGAACATGACAGTCAACATGACAGTCGACATGACAGTGAACATGACTGTCAACATGACAGTCGACATGGCAGTGAACATGACAGTCAACATGACAGTCAACATCGCAGTGAACATGAAGGTCAACATGACAGTCAACATGACAGTCAACATGGCAGTGAACATGAAGGTCAACATGACAGTCAACATGGCAGTGAACATGACAGTCAACATGGCAGTGAACATGACAGTCAACATGACAGTCAACATGGCAGTGAACATGACAGTCAACATGACAGTCAACATGACAGTCAACATGACAATCAATATGACAGTCAACATGGCAGTGAACATGAAGGTCAACATGCGGACAAACCCTAAGCCAGATGAGCCAAAAGAAAGATAGGATGCAAATTCTCAAAATCTGAGTTGAAAATGAGGACATGGCAGCAGATACCAGTGACATCCAGAGGATCATTAGGGAACTCTTTGCAAACATATTCCAGGAGTTGGAAATTCTCAAACTGAAAATTCCCTACACATACCTAAATGGAATCAAGACAGTATAAACACCTTAAACAGGTCTATAATAAGCAATGAGATTAAAGCAATAGAGTCTCCCAACAAACAAAAGACAGACTGACAGACTTGCTGCCAAATTCTACCAGACCTTTACAGAAGAATGAACACCAACTCTGCTCAAAGTTCCACACAAGCGAAGCACACCTCAGTTTGTTTTCTAGGGAAGGCAGCAGCCACAGTGGGCAGGGCAGGCCTTCCTATCTGAGTTAACTTAAACAGGACAGCTCCCTTCATATACATCACAGATGGAGGGGTGAAGGTAAGGAAAATGCAATGATACTCATTGTGAAGTGTAATGAAACTCATTTTGTACACTAACACGTGTGTGTCTGTGTGTGTGTGTCTGTATGTGTCCATGTTTGTGTGTCTGTCTATGTATGGAAAAAAAGGCCTGTAATCTTTAGTAGATTGGTCACTTCACCCACTGAGAATATATTTTCTGAGACTGAGATGTTTGTGCAAAGCATCTCATCAGCAGCAAAGACAAGGGGGAGAGAAGGAGTTTGCAGCCCAGAGACAGAAAAGCAGTGGGCACTTGTGTGGCCTGAGGCCACGGCAGAAGAAAACCAGGACTGCAAGCAGCAGAGGTAGCTCTGTCCTAGACTGGCGGGGTGCTGACCAGAGAGCCCATCCACATCCCCGAGGGGGCCCACTCTCAGGGAGGATGGGAAAGGCAGCTTGGGAGAAGATGTGCAGCTGACGAGGCTGAAGCCCCTTATTCCTTCCCCCATTCCAGTGCTCTTCATGCCAGACTGAGTAAAATCCAAAATGTGCAGTGGAGGTCGGCTGCCCCAGCGGAGTCGACGCTCCCAGTCTATTGCTCCGAGATGGTCCTTTTCTAGGGCTCCACATCTCTGGAACATGCCAGTCGCCTCCACAGGGTTAGCTGCAGAGTGTGTGCCTTCCCTGTGCACCACCAAACCTCGCCTGACTGTTCTAGAAACTCCCACAGACCATCCAGGTAGAAATGTTAATGCAAAAGATAGATGGGCAGCAGGGAGTGACGGCTAACAAGCAACAATGACTCCTTTCAGGTCCTGAGCAAGCCTCAAGTCACTGCAGGGTCAGAGAGAAGCCAACACCATAGCTTCGTCTCCAACAAAAACAAGGGTCAGATTCTCAGTGACCTCGAATACCAAGTGACACATGAGCAGGTCTGCCTCTGTGGGGGACAGGAACCAGGTGGCCCCCTATTGGTAGATGACCCTCATCTCTGCATGGAGGTTGCAGTGGAGTCGTGTTGTGTGGAAACTAACCCATGGGGTCCCATCTTCAGAGGTCCATCTGTGATGGCAGGACTCTGGGAGTGGAGTTGCAGCCACGTTGGTGTTGGGCTGTACTTCCTCTTTCTCAACTCCGAAGACCAAGCAAAAGAGGACAGGAAGAGGGCCCCGCTCAGAGCACCACGGTCATCCCAGACAGCTCCTCACATGCCTGCTGTTTCCTCTGCTCTCGGGCAGCCATGGTCTCTAAAGAGAAAGAAATGAGGAAGAGGAAAGAATTGCTTGAGAGCCCAGAGAAGAGCAAGGCCAGGAAGGGCTGGGAACAGCAGAGGGTTATGGCCACCATGATATCAAGAGAGGGCTAGGCTGAGACATTAAACCCCGGCCCATTTGATGACGTCTTCTCTCAGGACACTTGGAAGCTTCTGACGCTGGAAGGATGGACAGGCTTCAAATTAACCTACAAGCTGAAGACACCCAGGGACTTGAAGACACCCAGGAGAAGCTGCCTCCGTGGTTGGTGGAATGGTGCTGCAGAGATGTTGGGAAAGAGCCTGCAGCTCCTCAGGTAACTTTAAACACAGCTACCAGAGAGTCACCGCTAGGTCTACACCAAGGAAAATGAAAACACATGTCCACACAAGAGCCTGCACACGATGTTCATCACATCTAAGGTTACAGCAAATATTAAACACAGTTCAGCTTCCAGCCAGATTAACATAAAACTTCACACTGAAATTATAGTGGAACTGAACTGTAATTGAACTGAACTGCCGCTGAACTGTACATTAATCAGTGGGGCCTCCTGACATTTATAGAACCCCGCATTCAACCCCAGAGGAGCAGATTCTCCTCCATAATCACCACATCTGAGCCACAAAGCACACCTCACCAAGGCCAAACAACAGAATGCATGAGCCTGTAGTTCCACCACAACAGAGGGACTACACTAGGAAATTTTTAAGTTACATAGCTGAAAAGTCCCAAAATATCTGAAAGATGCATAACATACTTCTTTTTTTATGTAGTCAAGCTTATTTTTTTTTTATTATTTTTTTATGTGTATGAGTATACTGTCTGCATGTAGGTTGATGCACCCGTGTCATGCAATGCCTCAAAGGTCAGAAGAGGGCATCGGATTCCCCTGGAACTGGAGTTAAAGATGGTTCTTAGTCGCCATGTGGGTGCTGAGAATCAAACCTGGGTCCTCTGCAAGAGCAGAGCTCTTAACCGCTGAGCCAATCTCTCCAGCCCCATAATATATTTCTAAAGTAAGGTGTGTGAAAGGAATCTGAAGAGAAAGTTAAATGTGTGTGTATATGGGTATGTGTATATCTGTGCTTGTCTGTATATGTGTGTGTACATGTTTCTGTATATGTCTCCATCTGGGTGTATATGAATATGTATGTCTCTCTGTATGTCTGTGTGTGCCTCTGTGTGCATGTATGTCTGTATGTTTCTGCATGTGTGTGTGTGTGTGTGTATCTATACCTGTGTATATGTCTGTGTGTATCTGTTTATTTTTGTGTGTCTGTGTGTCTCTTTGTATGTGTGTTTGTGTGCATCTCTATCTGGGTGTGTATGACCATGTGTGTCTGTGTATGACTGTGTGCGTACAGATGTGCATGTGTAACGCATGTATACATTTGTATGCATGCTGGGGTGTCCAGAGGACCACCTTGGGTGTTGTTCCTCAGGCGCCATCTACTCTGTCTTCTGAGGTGGGCGCTCTTAATGGTCTGGAACTCACCATCAGGACGGGGTGGCCAGTAGTGGGGTACCACATCCACCGCCTCTCCACTTCTGGGATTATAAATGTGCACCGCCATTCTTAGGTTTTTAACATGGGTTCTGGGGTTGCAGCTCAGGTCCTCAAGGTTGTGTGGTGAACACTGACACCTATCACTCCACACAAAAAAAGTTTAAATAAAAAAATTAGAACAAAACCTCAAAACATCTGGGATGCCATGAGAGCATTAACCAAGGGAACAAACAAGACCCTGCTGGACCCAGTTATAACAAGGTCAGACAGACCATGGAGCTACGGGAAAATGCAGCACCAAAACTTCACAGGAGAAAAATTGAGACGACTTTCATTTGGGGATGGGTTTTTACGTTAGCATACCAGAGTCAATTGCTTTCCTATACAGAAACAATGAGTTTGGGAATTACAAGTTAAAAAGCAATATAGTTTACATTAGCATACAAATCAAACACTCAAGTATAAATTAAGGAAATATCTGCAAGATCCATATAGGGAAAACCACAAGGCTGATTAAAGAAATGAAAGACCATCTAAGTGAATGAAAGACCATCTAAGTGAAGGGAGAGCACCTCCCTGTTTGTGCATCCAGAGGTTCAGCAGCATCGGGCTGTCAGTTCTTACTAATTTGCTCTAGATATGAAGTACAGTCCCAAATTCCCAGCGACCTACTTTGCAGATATTGACAAACAGGTTAGAGTTCAAAAGCCACCATAGCTCTGAAGGAGAGCCAGGCAGGCAGCCAGGCAAAGCTCAGATTCAAGATCCCCACAGAACCAGAGGAAGCAGGCCGAGTGGTACTGGCCAAAGGCAAGATAAACATGTCAGAACGACAGTATAGACAGCCCAGAGACAAACACAGACATGGTCAACTGATCTTCTTCAGCTCTGGGGACTGAATCCAGGGCTTTCTCATGAGGGGTGGACGCTCTGCTGGTGAGCTTCAACTGAGCTCAGTGACTGAACTTTGACAGAGAGTAAGACAGTTTAGTGGAGAAAATACTCTTTGTAAAATTGATGCTGGGCAGGGCGTGGTGGCCCACACTCAGGAGGCAGAGGCAGGAGGATCTCTGTGAGTTCAAGACCAGCCTGGCCTACATAGCAAAGTTCCAGGACAGCTACGGCTACAGGGAGACCCTGTCTCAAAAAGACAAATAAAAAACAAATAATAAAATTGATGCTGGGACAATTTTGTATACCCTTCACAAAAATCAACTCAAAACAGATTATAACACTAAATGTAAACACTAAACTTAAATTCTTGGAACACTATGGAGGAGAGAGACCAAAACCATGATTTGTGGTTTATAAAAAAAGTAAAAGTTTATTAAAATTTAAAAATTCAGGGCTAGAGAGGGGGGCTCAGTAGTTCACAGGGCATCTGCATACTGCTCTTTGGGTTCCCAGTACCCACAGGGCATAGCTCACAGCTGCCTGTAACTCCAGCTCTGGGTATTTGATGAGCTCTAGAACCCCAGCACTCTGGTGCCCATACCCACACACAGGCATGTGTGCACCCACATAATTAAAATAATAAAAACAAATCTTAAAACCCTTAAAAGTCTTCTCTGCTGTTAACAGAATGAAAAGACAAGCCACAGGAGTGGAAAAACACCTGCAAGACACATATCTAACAAAGGATTTGCATGTGCAAAGAACTTTAACATTCATAAAACTAAACCTATTTCAAAATGAACAGAAGACGTGAAATATACTTCATGAAAAAATATGTACAGAAGGAAACTTAGCATAGAAAAACATGCTTCTATCATTTGTCATGGGGAAGCTGTAGAGTAAAATGACACGGAAATAGCAGAGTAAAAATGTTTCCATCATTTGTTATGTGGGAACTGTAGAGTAAAATGGCAGGCAGAGAGCAGGGTTGTGCGAGTTACTTTTGCAGAGCTATGACTAAAGATCTAACAGGAACAACCTCTGGGAAGAGAGATTTCTTTAGCTTCAGAGGGATCTGTGCAAGGTGGTGGGGCTCTCTGTACGTGGACAGAACAGCACGGTGGCAGGGGCCTATGTGAAGGAGAGCTGCTCCCTGAGTGCCCCGCCAGGAAGCACAGAGGATGACAGCAACAGCCCCACCCCAGTGACCCGCTTCTTCCAGCCTCGACTCCTACAATCTATACCACCTTCCCAACACCACCACCAGTGGGAGACCGAGCACTAAATCTGTGAGCTTATGGGGGTGGTCCACATTCACATCTTGGCACTACATGCCTGGAAGAATGACAAGAAGCCAAACTCAGACAGTTTCAAATGCTGGGGAGGATGCAGAACACAGATGAAAAGTGGTTTGGTAAGTTCTTACAAATCTAAATATGGTCCTTCCATAGGATCCAACAATTGCACTCCTAGGTGTTTATTAAGTTATATTGTAACACATGTGTGCTGGATAGCTTTAGTGTCAACTTGACACACCTGGGTTGAGGGAGCTTCAATTGGGGAATTGGCTCCATTGGATTGGCCTGTGGCCACATCTGTGGAGTATTGTCTTGATGGTCGAGCAGTGTGGGAGGGCCCAGCCCACAATGAGTGGTGCCACCCTGGGCAGGTGGTTGTGTACAGTATAAGAAGGCAGGCTGGGCATGAGCCAGGGGAGCAAGCCAGAGAACAGCATTCCTCCATGGCCTGTGCTTCAGCTCCTGCCTCCAGGTTCCTGCACTGAGTTCCTGCCTTGGGCTCCCTAAGTGATGAACTGTGACCCAGGAGATGTAAGCTGAATAAACCCTTTCCTCCCCAAGTTGGTGTTGGTCAGAGTGTTTTGTCACAGCAATGGAAGACAAACTAGGACAACATGCATGCTGGATAGATTTAGAGTCAATTTGACATACCTGGGGAGAGGGAGCCTCAACTGGGGGAGTTTCTTCCATTGAACAGGCCTGCGGCCATGTCCCTGAGGTATTTCTTGATTGTTGAGAGATGTGGGAGGAGCCAGCCCACTGTGAGCAGTGCCACCCCTGTCCTGTGCTGTATAAGAAATTAGGCTGAGCACAGGCCAAGGGAGCAAGCCAGTAAGCAGTGCTCCTCCACAGTCTGTGCTTCAAGTTCCTACCCTGAGTTCCTGCCTTGGCTTCCCTTGATGGACTGTGCTGTAAGCCAGATAAACCCTTTCCTCCCCAAAGTGGTTTTGGTCAGTGTTTTTTATCATAGCAATTGAAGGCAAACTAGAACAGTATGCTCACACAAAAACCTGCACACAAATATTTATGCCAATTTTATTCTTAATTACCAAAACCAAGCACTCAAGGTGCTGTTCAGAGGATGAATTATAAACACTGGTACCTCATACAGTGGGAGAGCACTTAATGGGAAAAAAATAAGCACCCTGAGAAGACAGACAAGAGGACCGTAACTGTGACTTGGTTACTTTTCTGTACCTGTGATAAAGCACTGTAACCAAGGGGACCTATAGAAGGAAGCTTACAGTTCCAGAGGAATCAGAGTCCGCCATGCCGGGGAGGCATCAGGGCTGGAGGTGGCCACACAGGAGCGGAGAACAGAGGCCAACATCTTCAAGCAGGCATGGGAAACAGAACCATTGCTGGAGATCCAGCCCACATGGCGGCCGAGAACCATCTGAAACTCCAATTCCAGGAGAACTCCAGTTCCAGGGGAATCCGAGACCTTCTTCTGACCTCCGCGGCATTGCACGACACGGGTGCACAAACTTGCATGCAGACAGTACATTCATACACATACAGAAATAAATAAAATTAATTAAAAAATTAAAAAAAAAAAGAACTGTCTAAGCCTGCCAAGCAGCACACTTCCTCCAGCATGGCCACACCATCTAAGATCTCCCAAAACAGCACCACCAACTGGGGACAAAATGTCCAAATACTTGGAGCCTATGGAGCATGTTCTTTTTTTTTTTTTATCTTTAAAAAAATTTTTATTTATTTTCATATGTGTATGAATGTATTGTCTGCATGTAGGTTGGTGCACCAGTGTTGTGCAATGCCGCGGAGGTCAGAAGAAGGTGTCGGATTCCCCTGGAACTGGAGTTAAAGACAGTTTTCAGCTGCCATGTGGGTGCTGGGGATCGAACCCGGGTCCTCTGCAAGAGCAGTTGGAGCTCTTAACTGCTAGGCCATCTCTCCAGCTCCTGGAACACGTTCTTATTCAAACCACCTGTTCTAGTTTCATTTCAATTGCTGTGACAAAACACTCTGACCAATTCCAACTTGGGGAGGAAAGGATTTATTTGGCTCACATCTCCTGGGTCACAGTTCATCACTGAGAGAGCCCACCATAGGAACCCAGGACAGGAACCTGGAAGCAGGATCTGAAGCACAGGCCATGGAAGAATGCTTCTTACTGGCTTGCTCCTCTGGCCCATATCAGCCTGCTTTCTTAGACAATACACAACCACCTGCCCAAGGATGGCACTGCCCATAGTGGGCTGAGCTCTCCTACATCACTCTACAATCAAGACAATATTCCACAGACATGTCTACAGGCCAGTCTAGTGGAAAAAAATTCCCCAATTGAGGAATTAACCCAGGTGTGCCAAGTCGACACTAAAGCTATCCAGCAAAATTGACCCCTTGTCAACTTGACACACAAAACACATCACCATTAAACCACCACCTTTCCATTTCTTGTCCCCAAGGTATGATATTAACATTAATCACAACATAAGACAGTACAACCTTAAAAGCCCCACAGTCCTTAAAAAGTCCAAACACTTAAAATTTCACAGTTTGTTACAAGTCTCTTAACTGTGGGCTCCTATAAAATTCAAAGCAACTACTGTCTTATTTCAAAGGGAAGAATTGTGCATACCTAAGCAAAACCTAAGTCCAGCAAAGTAGCTCAAAGCTGGACATCTGGGTTTCACTCACAATCTTCTGGGCTCCAGAGTGTTTCAGCAGCTCCATTTTCCTGACTCTGCTGTCCACAGCACACACAACTTGTCTCACAGGCCAGGCCCAGACCAACTCCATTCCACACCTGCTGCTGCTCTTGGTGGTCATCCCATGGTCCCGGCATTTCCAGAAAGCTGGGGTCTCCACTGAAACTGAGGCAGCACCTTAATCTTTTGACTCTCTTTTGAGAGTCTCTTTTGACTTCTCCTGGTGCAAAGCCTCAGCTTCTCTCCATGACCACTGCAATCCTGGGGTCTTCACTGCAACGGAGGTGCACTTCCACCAATGGTCTTTCCTGACCTCTCACAGTGCCAAGCCTCAGCTGCTCTCTGTGATCCCTTCACATTTCAACACCAGAACCATATAGGAGACTTATGCATTACCAAGTCCTGTTTCTGGCTTGACATGGAGGCTTGGGCCCCCTCTGGACCACAGCTTCTGTGTGCTGACCCTGAAGAAATTCTTCCCAGAACATTTCACCACAGTGATGCTGGTCTCTTGTTACTTACAGCTGATTCTTCAGCCCCGGCTGACCAGAACCTACAGATTCTTAATTCAAAAATATCATGCAAACAGCCCTTATGGTCTCTGCTTCCCCTTGAAGTTTCACAAGCCACGCATCCATCATCTACATTGCCTTCAGCATAACTGTTCCCAGCTCCACAACAACAAACTCTGGGCACTCACTGACCTTTCCAGCCCAAAGTTGCAAACGCTTCCACAATCCTCCCCAAAACACCAAGGTCAGGTCTGTCACAGCAGTAGCCCACTCTCTGGTACCAATTTCTGTTCTAGTTTTCTTTCAATTGTTATGACAAAACAATGTGACCAATTCCAACTTGGGGAGGAAAGGGTTTATTTGGCTCACATCTCCTGGATCATAGTAGTGGATACCTACTGGTAGGATTTGCTGAAGGAGGCAGAGACGGGAGGATCTGGAGTTCAAGGCTAGCCTGGGCTACATGGCACTACAATCTGTATTAGTCAAGGTTCTCTTAAGAAACAGAATCAACTTCAATACCCCATTAAGTCCACTAGACAGATCAACAGGACAAAGGATAAACAGAGAGACATCTGAACTAAATGACACAATACACCAAATGGACCTCACAGACATCTATCGAATATTTCACCCAAACACCAGAGAATACACTTTCTACTCAGCACCTCATGGAACATTCTCCAAAATAGACCATATACTGGGACACAGGAAAAAACTCAACAAATATAAAAAGATTGAAATAATCTCATGCATTCTATCAGACCACAGTGCAATAAAACTCAATATCAACACCAGAATAAACCCTACAACCTACAGGAACACATGGAGACTAAACAACACTCTCCTGAATAATGAGTGGGTCAAGGAAGAAATAAAGAAAGAAATAAAAACATTCCTGGAACTGAATGACAATGATAAAACAACACAGCAAAATCTATGGGACACTTTAAAAGCAATCCTAAGAGGGAAGTTTATAGCTCTAAGTGCCTACATTAAAAAAACAGAAAGAACACAAGTGAATGATCTAACACTGCAGCTAAAAATACTTGAGAGACAACAACAAATGAACCCTAAACGGAGCAGACAAGAAGAAATAACAAAAATCAGAGCAGAGATCAATGAAATAGAAACAAAGAAAACCATACAAAAAATCAATGAATCCAAAAGTTGGTTCTTTGAGAGAATAAACAAGATAGACAGACCTCTAGCCCAGTTAACCAAAAGAAAGAGGGAACAACTCCAAATCAATAGAATCTGTGATGAAAGGGGAAATATCACAACAGACAATGAAAAGATCCAGACAATCATATCCATTTTTTAGCAATAAGTGATAATTTATGAGTACAAGCATCCTTCATGTAAAACCAATTTGGCAAGCAGTTGTGTCCAAACCCACACAGCCCCTTGGTCCCACCATCCAGCAGGGGGCTTGTATGTTCAATCAAGTTGATCAATGAGGTCCAGCTTATTGCTGTAGTTTCACCATTCACCCCAATTGCAGACCTTACATTCTACCACGCCCCCTCTTCCGCAGATTTTTCCCTAGGCTTAGAAAAGGGGCACAGTGGATGAGAAGCAAAACAATCTACTTTCTCTGGTGCTGTTGTCTAGGACTCTGGTCAATTCTGTTGTTTCTTTCATGGGATGACAGTTTGTCCAGGAATAACCTTTCGATCCTACTAATGAAGCACAAGCAATTAGATATATAGGTATTTAAATAGTACTAATTGTTATCGTAGGTTACTTTGTATAGACACAGTGTTTGGATGGTATGTTAATCCTGATTACATTTTTTTTTCTGTTGATATGAATAGGGTCTTACTGTGGCTTATAACATCTCCTGACCATTAGAGGGTGTAAGCTTGTGGCATCAGCCGTGGGTTATTCCTCAAGGAGAGAGCCAATAGCCAATTAGATTTGGGCTATACAGGCATATGGCTTGCCTCTGCTCACAGTATTTCCAGGCAGGTGAGGTGTAGCTGGTGCTGACGGAGGAGTCTTGCTTGACTCAAGGAGACTCATATTTGCTTTTTGGTTGTAGTGGCCTTTGGTAACTTCTCTGTATTCCGAGACCATCTGTACACTTGCATGTGTGGTCTCAATACATCTTTCCCATGTTAATGTCAGGTCTTGGCAGCAGGGCCTTATCACCTCTCTTCTTGCAGGTATCCCAGTTTGGAGGCAGGAGCCTTTACCTTTTGGGGGGGCTTGGATCCCCTGGCCAACATCTCCTTGGTAGAATAATCCATTCGCTGATGTCAGAGCTCCTGCATTATATATTTTGCTTAAGTGCATAGCTTAAGGAGACTTTAGTATTATATTTGGTTCTGAATAGAGAATAATCCTTTTCACAGTTCCTATGTCATTTAGTCAATTCAAGAAGGCAGTTTTACTGGTTTATAAGAGATTACCTCTATAATAGTTGTCTCCAATTTACAGTTGGAGAACGACATCATCATCATATTTCTCCTTGTTCTATGGGGGGTAGGTAAGAAAAGTCTCTTGTATTAAAACTTTGCGGCACGTAGAAGGTAAGTTTCGTTAGGACTCATTATACTAGTTGTTACAAGTAGGATCCACAGAGGGGTTTGATGTTTGTAGCAATCTGAGGCTTTTCTTCCTTTCAATGTTCAGATGGGCCACCTTTCTGTTGGCACTTTCTGGTACATCCTACTCGATGCAAAGCTGTGTCTTTTCTTTCTCGCCATTAAGTTGGTGACATTTTGACCTGTTGGAACATACAAATCTTTTCCGTAGTTATTTTAAGATTGAATGCACGAGTTTTTGACAAAAAGGTTTTCATTTCTATCTGTATTTCCCCATTTTTTTTTAGGTTTTTTTTTTTCAATTAATTTTTATGATGCTTTGTGCATTTCAACATTTTTTCCAATTCAGTAGGCTTTTCAGGCTTATTTTCCTTTACCTCCCCCACCACCACCCCCACACATCCAGATCATGCATTCTGCCATAA
>VZQC01014993.1:199156-223442 GCA_009823505.1 Rhizomys pruinosus
AAAAAAAAAACTGAGAGAAAGATGCAGGACAGTTATGGCAGAATGCATGATCTGGGATGGGGTGGGGTGGGGTGGGGGGAAGGGAAGGGGAAATATGCCTGAACTGAATTGGAAAATGATGTATGAAATACACAAAGCATCAATAAAAATTTTTTAAAAAAGAAACAGAATCAATAGAACGAATATAATCTATCTGACCATCACACCACCACAAACCGGAAATTGCTAAGTGACAAAGCCAGTGTGAAACTGTCACAGTGTAGTTGGATTCCACCCATATAAGATCCCAGAAAAGGCAATCCCCGAGGAGGTGGTTAGACCACCATGTTTCTCAGATTTTCAGAAGCAGCAGGGGACAGATGAACAAGTGAGGATCAGGGGCTCTTTAGGGCAGTGACCGCACCATTCTATAAGACACTGCCTGGTGGAGTTTCTTCCCATTGGGGTAAGGCTCATGCTAGAAGCCAAACAAGTGAATGAAGAGGTAGGTGGTGGTGAACGGCCTCCTGCTGTTGGGGTACAGATCAACAAGGGGAGGACCCCAGTGACTTGTGTGGCTCTGGCTGAGCCTTAGGTACATCAAGCAGAACCACACTGAATTTGATCCAGACACATAAAGCTACGAGGGAATGTATTCAGATACAGATGCATATACAGGTGAGTATCTGTGTGTGCCTGGATCCATCCACGAAAAAGACCTGGAAGAAAAGACAGCAAGTAGCAATGGGGATATCTTACACTAGATCCTGGTTTCTAACACCTTCTCCCACAGAATGAAATGGGGCTCCTTGGAAAGAGGCTGACACCAGGTCTCCGGTGGGGAACACATAAGAAGAGACAAAAGGTGGAGGAAAGGAGGAAGGAGAGAAAGGAAAAGGTCTGACCAAAGGCAGAGCTAGCCAAGAACTCCCAGCAGCCACAGCGGGAGCAATGAGACCCACGCACCCAGGCAGCGTTGGCTGATAAACCAAGCACGAAACACCTGTCCTTGAGTGCAGCTGACAGGAACGAGCGCTTGGCTCCGTTAATGATGGGAACCGACAGAACTCCAAAGTACTTAGGGAGGCACGCCTTAGAAACAGGACAGATACTGAACTCCTCATTGCTCAGCCAGGGTGGCCACTGGGAGCCCCATATCTGGCTCCCGAGTTGGGGAGGGCAGACCACTAAGGACAGAAAGCCAGCTGTGACCAGACCAACAGGAAGCATTGCACACCCCCGATCCTATGAACTCTTGATGAAAATGGAACCTTACCTGTGTTCCTTCTCCCCCCAGTCCATCCCCAGTCTAGTCATGAGAAAAAAAAAAATCAACAAATTTCACTGCAGAGATAGCCCTTGACATTCCTGGCCAGTGCTACTCAAAACTCCCAAGATCCTTGAGACAAAGAACAGAGAGCCAGGAAAAAAGCCTTCGGACCCCCGACAGACAGCTGCAAGCAGTGGGTCCTCCATGAAGCCCGAAAACAACGGAAACCGGAAATAGGCGAAAGCCAAAGAACTCTGAATGAGCTCTGCTCAATAACAGCACATTGACTCACTACCAAGCATGCTCACATAAAATGTTAATAGAGAAACAGTGGAAAGGTTTATAGAAATTTCTGTGCTGTATGTTCAATATCTCTGTGAGTCTAAAACTCTTCTAAAAATAATGTCTATTAAATTTTTTAATTTTATTACATTTATTGCATGTGTGTGTGCACGTGAATGTGTGTCTATGTGTGCACATACATGCATATGTGGCAGGCAGAGGCCTACCTGTGGGAGTCCGTTCTCTCTTTCCACCATGTGAGTCCTGGAGATTGGACTCTGGTCTTCAGGCCTGGCCGCAAGCCTCTTTTCCACTGAGCTTCTCACGAACCCTAATAATTTTTTTAGGAGTTTAAAAAAGAAGAAAAACCTCACAAACTTTATGAGGAAGTTATAGACCTTCTGAGAAGGCCTGGGTGGTTCCCGGGCTCAGAGCAGGAGTCTGAGTTGAGTTTTGTCAACCTCCAAACCACAAACCACGATCAGGTCAGGCACCGATCCAATGCCACAGGTGTGAATGATGGCCAGGTACCCCCCTCCTTGTCATGCTGAGGGCCACCTCTTTTCTCAAACTCTGGGCTTCGTGTCACTCTCAGCAGTTGTTATAAGTTCCTACCTTGTCCCCATGCTGACTGCACACCTAAAAGCTGTTGTATCCTATCCCTCGCCTAGAGTCTCCAAAGATTTTTTTTTTAATGTGTATGAGTGTATTGCCTGCGTGACTGTTAAGTGCACCCATGTCATGCAATGCCCACAGAGGTCAGAAGAGGATGTCAGAGCCCCTGAAGCTAGAGTTACAGACAGTTGTTAGTCACCATGTGGGTGTTTGGAACTGAACCCCAGTCCTTTGCAAGAACAGCTGGTGCTCTGAAGCACTGAGCCATCTCTCTGGACTGTCCCCCAAGGTCATTCTTTACCCCTCTAGTTTTCCTGAGGGCTGAACTTGTACTAAGTCCTGAAAATGGTTTGTTTCCTCTTGCGACTCTAGCTAACATTCATTTTGGGGTGGGGGGTTCTTATAAAATTGGGATACAGTATTTAAAGCATAATTTACAAACTACAACTACATAAACCTTTCCTCAATGTTTATAAAATACAGACAGAATTCACATTCTTCATGCCCAAATCCCAGCTCTGGGAATTTTACAAATGAATGGAGGCCTGACACTGCCTTTGGCCTGGCCACTCTCAACATCACAGAGATCTGCCTGCCTCTGCCTCCTGAGGGCTGGGATTAAAGCTATGCACCACCAAACCCAGGAACCACTCGCTTTATCTTTAACACAGAGAGCCCTGTGTTGTTGGGCATGGAAGCACACTCTAATCCCAGAGTTCTAAAGCCAGCCTGGTCAATATACCAAGTTCCAGGCTAGCTGAGGATAAAGGAAGACCATGTCTCAAACAAAACAAAATAAAACAAAATCAATTTTTTTCTTTCAATAAAAGAAAACAAACAGAACAAAACAACCAACAAAAGAAGAGCCTTGAGTTCTTTGCAATGTGGAACTGAGTCAGTGGAGTGTGACCCACCTTCTTTCACCCCAGTTTGGTTAGCAGAGCAGCTGTGGCCAGTCACCTCAGATCTCTGGGGCTAGTCAGCATGGAGGAATACCTGCCCTGACCTACTGGCCACTCTAAGGCCATGGTGACATTTCTGTTCTGAGGCATCAAGCACAGCAGCCTGTGAGAGCAGCTGGGCTAGAAGCCCAGGACGGCCCGGGTTATCTGTCACCACAGCCTCTTCACCGACCACTTCAAACTCTGCCTGCCACACCCCCTGAGTAGCCTGGCTTCTTATAGACACTCAAATGTGTTCGGCATTAAGGCCAGGCTAGCCTTGCTTCCAGCAGGAGCTCACGAGATCTCAGCCCTTCTGGGAAAGATATGAAAGGCCGACTTGAACATTATAAAAGCTTAGAGGGAAAGGAATGTTAATGATCACACAAAAATAGAATGCCCAAGGAAGGTACTGCCGCCAAGGCCCAGCCGAGTGGAACGGGCCTCAGGTCCTGGCCTGATGGATGAGTCACAGCAAGGGAATAAAGGGGTGTGCTTTACCCTTTCATCCAAGCTCTGATGAGTGTGAGATAAATCGTGTCTGGAGAGGAACCAACATGACTGGATTAAGTTTTACCACAGCTTCTCTGGCTAACTTGGAGCTTGGTCACCTCATTGAAAACTTACATCTGCTGAACACTTGAACCCTTGATGTTTAGTAAGACTATGGAGTAATGGACTCAGCCCAGGGAGAGGCTTCCTTCACGTCCCAGAACTCACAGGACTGAACATGAGACCCAAACGCTCAGTCCTCCTGCTGAGGGGTTGCCCAGAAATGATCCTAGGCTTGCACCTTTTGACCTGGGATGGGATCACTCCAAAAGCTGAAGGTCAAAGCAGCCCAGCTTCAAACTCCCAGTCCTCCTTGTACAGGAGAGGCCTGGCAATGGTTCGTACTGACCTTGCTTTATGGCATCTCCACACTGCCAGAATTTCATTAAGCCCAGAAAGCCTCCTGGGCTCCCTCCAGGGGAGAGTTTCACTCCTTAGCTGCAGTTAATGTTCCAGAAATACCTGTGCTCAGGAGAAAACCCCACCAAGACTTCTAGCCTCAGTCCTCACTGGTATTGGCTGAGTGAGCTGCTCTCTGCCTGGGGAAGCCAGGCTGCTGGTTCCTGGCCACGTCGTCTCCAGTGGAGCCGAGGCAGCTTCCATCCCCTTTTCCTTGTTATGACAGAACACCTGACAGGAGAAACTTAAGAAAGAAGGGTTTATTTGGGCTCATAGCCCCAATCCATCAGAGCAGCGAAAGTGCGGTGGCACACAGGGTGGAAGGCACGTAGGGCCAGGCCCCTCAGGTCTTGTTGCATCACGAAAGAGCTGGGCCTACATCTGCCAGGCAGGCCCCATGTCCAAAAGCTTCAATAACCTCCCAAAGCAGCATCAGTGGCTGAAGGCCAAGTTTTCAAACACCCAAGCCTATAGGCAACATATCAAACCAAAGTCCTGACAGCCTCTGGGATCCACAGGCTCCTAGATCCATACCCCCAAGGGCTAAGCCCTGCCTCCAAATGTCTGTCTGCCCATGGAATCATCCCCTGTGGTCAGCCTCCTTCAGTGGCCTTGAACCCATGCAGGGAAGGGAGGATGGAAGAAATATAAGGCAGGAGTTCTGTCAGAAATGAGGCACCATCAGCCTGGACTTTGGGTTCCTCAGAGCTGGGGGAGACCCTGGTTCTTCTCAGTGGTGATACTGTGGGACCTCTAGAATTCTCCTGTGTGAACTAGATGTTGTTGTGATGTTCTTACTTAAAGCTGAGTATCAGTTATGCACACAGCCCTACACCAATGAGCACACAGAAGCACGGCAGGAGCAGAACTGTCTGTGTTATAACCAAAAGTGTCATCATCGTCAAAAGCTTTATGCATCCCTGGGGCACCTCTCTCCTGTTAGACCTGATGCTCCACAAGGGCAGAAATGGTCCTCTGTCATATCCTGTGCCCTGAGACACATGAACAAAAAGGAACCATCAATAAGAGCTTGTTAAGGGAGGGGAGAGCTTGGCATGCCTTTCCTTCCACTCTCAAGTTGTCCTGTGTTCATCCACCTGTGGTGTTTCCATCACTTTCCCAACAAACAGAGTATGATAGAGAGGCATGAGTCATATAAGAGATTGGTGCCTCCAGATCTCCCAAATCCTAAATAAATAGCCCTTTAATAACTGTTGTAGTTTGTCTTCCATTGCTGTGACAAAACACTCTGACCAACACCAACTTGGGGAAGAAAGGGTTTATTCAGCTTATATCTCCTGGGTCACAGTTCATCACTCAGGAAGCCCAAGGCAGGAACTGAGGGCAGGAACCTGGAGGCAGGAGCTGAAGCACAGGCCATGGAGGAATGCTGTTCACTGGCTTGCTCCTCTGGCTCATGCCCAGCCTGCCTTCTTATACAGTACACAACAACCTGCCCAGGGTGGCACCACTCATTGTGGGCTGGGCCCTCCTACACTGCTCGACCATCAAGACAATACTCCACAGATGTGGCCAAAGGCCAGTCCAATGGAGCCAATTCCCCAATTGAGGCTCCCTCAACCCAGGTGTGTCAAGTTGTCACTAAAGCTCTCCAGCACAATAACAGTACTTCAAAATACATGAAACAAAGCACATAAACTGAGTTAAGACATTCACAGGAACAGTTGGACACTTCAATACTGTTCTGTCAATAGCCAACAGGAAAAGAAAACAAAAAATTGATGACATTCAAGACTTGGGTAATTACCAGCTCCTCTGAGCAAGTAGAGTAGGCTGTGATCCCTTTAAGTGCACAGAGCCATTCATCAAAATAAAGTATGTGTGATTGCTGTCAAGTAAGTCTCAATAAATATAAAGGTGGTGAAAACCTACAGAATGCTTTCTGACCACCACAAAGCTGAGCCGGAAATCAGTAAGAGAAAATGTCTTTAAGAAACACAACAGCAATTAGAAAATGCTGTTATCTAACCCAGGCGTGATGGTGCACATCCTTGATCCTCCTATTGGGAGGCAGGGGTGGGCGGATCTCTATGAGGCCAGCCTGGTCTCCATAGTGAGTTCCAGGTCAGCTGTGATGACAGGGGACCCTGTCTCAAAAAAGACAAAAAAGAAAAATTGATAAACCCAACTTCTACCTTAATAACCTAGAAAAATACAGAAATTCAAGCCAAAAGAAGAAGAAGGGGGAGTGACAAATGGGACAGCTTAAATCAAGAGCACAAAGAACAGAAATTATCAACAAAGAAGTCAGTCAATGAAACCAAAGAGGACTTCCTGGCAAACGGATTACCCTCAGGATCCAGTTGTTTCACAGACACACCCATGGGTGGATTTCACTAGCCGCTGAGGCATTTCTTAATCAAGTTGACAACAAAATTAAACAACACCCTTCAACAGTCAGACAGCAATGCCACCAACCTAATGAATCATTTCAGGAAATACACAGAAGTTCCAAACTTATTTTATGCCACCAAAAATTAAATATGTTACAAGAAAAATACAGATCAATTTCCTTCGTGAATATAGTTGCAAACATTCTTTTTTTAAATTTTATTTTCGTATGTGTATGAGTGTACTGTCTGCATGTAGGTTTGTGCACCAGTGTCGTGCAATGCCTCGGAAGTCAGAAGAGGGTGTCGGATTCCCCTGGAACTGGAGTTAAAGACAGTTTTCAGCCGCCATGTGGGTGTAGGGATCAAACCTGGGTCCTCTGCAAGAGCAGTCAGTGCTCTTAACCGCTAGGCCATCTCTCCAGCCCCAAGAACATTCTTAACAAAATAGTAGTAGGAGAAATTTTAATGACCTTTGAGATGAACAACTGTGAGAGCTTCTGCAGACAGCCCACTGACAGTTCAAATAAGGTACACGCACTCTTCCACAGAGGGAATCTCAGCCTACCAACCAGATACAGTCTGGAAAGATCCCTGCACTGCCAGTCTTGCCACAGTCGGGGCGGCCCACTGAGTGGAGTTTCTTACACATATGAGCATCACAGGGACCCAGGTGAGATGACCTACAAAAGCAATCTGAAATCTTATCTAAACAGGGACAGAAAAAGGTCACCTGCAGGTCACAAGCATCCCAGAGGCCCCTTCTCCATCCGTTTAATGACTGGTGCATCTTTGACCACAACCAGGATACCCTCTCTCCACCCTCCACTTTGTGGCGCGGGCATGTCCTCTGAACGGAAACATCTCCTCCAGGAAGGAGGGGGAGTTCCATGAGACTAGGATGAAACAGTCACATGCTTGGAAAATAGAAACTTCTTAGCAGTGTAGAAAGGCTAAGCCACTGCCGGGGAGAAGCTTGACAGCAAAGCTGCGGAGAAGAGTCTCTGACTGCAGAGCTGCCGGCAGGCTGTGCACAGGGACCAGGGGTGCAGCTTTCCGGAGCCGTCGCCTGTCTTAGGGTGGGCTTTGTAGTGATCCTTGGCCCTGTCAGCACCTCTTCACCCGTACTCCTGTCAGTAACTCCAATACAACCCACTGTGCTCCTCGCCAGATTGGACTTTGGTGTCATTGCTACTTTGGTCGTGGCTTTACTTTCTGGTAGTAGCGTGTGTTCCATCTCCCTTGGGGAAGCCGGTCACAGAACACACTCCTCTAAGTAACGTCTATTACACTGCACAATCCTGGAATCACCTCCACTCCTGACAGCACCCAAAGCAACACTGAGCCCCACCCCTTAAACACCTCCCCAAACACCTGGGCCAGCAAGATCTCTGCTGGCTGCACATCTCTTTCACTATGTCAACTTCCGCTACACTTGAAAGCAGGTATCACTCAGCGGCCGAATTTATAACTTTTTTATCTTTAGGTATTTGGTAAAAACCATGAGTAACATGCTTACATTCTACAAAAGGATGTGGGGGGGCCAAATGAGCAGAACACAATGATACATATGCATGAAAATGTTATAATAAACCGATTTTTAAGAATATTTTATTTTTTATTTCTGTGTATTATTTTTGTATTAGATTTTATTTATTATTTTATTATATTTTTCAGCATATTGCCTGAATGCGTGTAAGTGCATCTGTGTCATACCATGCTCATGGAGGTAAGAAGATGTTATCAGATCCTCTGGAACTGGAGTTACAGATGGTCGTTAGCCGCCATGTGGGTGCTGGGAATCAAACCCAGGTCCTCTGCAAGAGCAGCCAGTGCTTTTAGCTGCTGAACCATCTCTTCAGCCCCCAAACCCATTATTTTGTATGCTAATTTTAAAAATTAATAAAAAGGTGTAAATGCTTACAGATGAACTTGTAATTTAGCTACTACAGTAGGAGCGTGAACTTTTGAGGAAATTTTAAGCATATTGGGAAAATATTTATACTTATGTTGGAGGAAAATACATGTGAATTTTTAAAATCATAAGTATTTAACATGTAAAGGTCAAGAACCCTTTTATTGGTCGAAGATCATTGAGTGGTACGCTACTGTGTTTGCTTTAAAATGATCATGTCTACCATGTTTAGAAAAGTTAGGAGAGCCAGCAGGGCCCAGGGGGTACCAGAACTTGCCGCCAAGGCTGACAAACTGAGTGCAATACCGAGGACCCACAGGAGTGGAAGGAGAGAACTGGCTCTCACACGTGTTCTCTGACAACCACACACCTGTAGTGGCATGTGCCCTCCCCCACACATACACACATAACAAATAAATACATGTAATTTTTTGAAAGAAGAGATAGAGATTCCAACCAAATAATTTAGGCAATTTTTACAAATAATTTTGGGATAAAATTAGTTGGGCTCTCTCCTCCAAATTGCTTTTGACCTTCAGAAATCTGGCTACATTGGTGCAGAATCCCAGCTGCAAAGAATCCCACTCTTCGTGGCTCCGAGGCATCCATGGTCCTGTGCGATGGAGTGCTGTCCACCATCCTCTACCTCTGCCTTCTGGGCAGGGGCTTCTCCTTCCCTTCAGGGGCCTGATGACCACTGACCTGGGCTCTGATGGCTTCCAGAGGTCCCTCCACTGGCTCTCACTCTCCCATTGAGACTCTGCTGTGAGGAGGGGACTGCACCTGCTCTGCAGTGAGGAGGGGACTGCACCTGCTCTGCAGTGAGGAGGGGACTGCATCTGCTCTGCTCATCCCTTCCTCCCCAAGGCCCAGGCAGCATGGGAGAGCCATGCTGAGAGAAGTATCAGGCAGGGTGAGGGAGTGAGGGAGGGTCATGGAGGCAGGGCAGGAAGGAGGGGAGGAGAGGTCTTGATTCACCAACTACACTTGGGTTGTTCAGTTGCATGTTATTTCTGCAATTTAATGGGAAGGAGGAATGCGTGAAGAGCCAGCTGACCATGGCTTTGCTTCACCCCAGGCCTCTCATTTCCCTTAAGGTCAGCGTCCTCCCACCATTCAGCCAGGACCACTGCCTGAGGTTGACTTGCATGTCCCTTCCAGGATCTCCCCTGCTCTCCTGACGCCCACCGTCACAGGTCTCCCTGCTGAGGGGCACTATTCCAGTGACCACCACACCACATGCTACACAAAGGCCCATGAACCATGAGTCCCTCCACACACCTGGACTATGATGAAGCCTCTTCCTGGGACACACTTTTCAGATCCACAACTCTGGGCCTTACATGGTGCCATCAGGGAAGGTGTGGAGACTGCTAGGTCAGCCCTTCCCCACCACATGAAGAAGCCAGTTCTGAATCTACAGCAACAGCTCACACGTAAGCAAATGGTCCTGTGAACGGATGTGGAGTGAGGTTCATTACCATGTTTCATCCTATTTAACTCTCAGGGCAGCTCTGTGGTGTAAATACGCCATAGACAAAGCTGGAGAGGCCAGGTACTTGATAGTCTCTCTAAGCCCACTGCCTCTGAGTTATTCCCCCAGGGAGCCACGAAGCACTACAGTGACGCCATCCTCCATTGAGAATGCAGGAACCATATACTGCTCCTACTACTGAAGCCCCAGAGGACTTAGCCACATGCAGTCCATGCAGCATGTACCTGACAAGGAGCACTGCATGCCTGGAGGCAGAGGTCACTCAGGATCCTCAGCTGGGCAGAGTCGGAATTCAGGCGCTCTAGTAAGGCTTATTTGCTATGCTACAGGCAAACTCAGTCTCCTCTGTAGCTTAAATGATAATAAATATGAAAGTCGAGACTGCCAGTTTAATTCTACACACTTAGCTATGCAGATTCAGCTCTGTTGTAATAGAAATGTGCTGTAAGGAAGGTATTTGGGAGCCCAAGGGAACAACTAATATTGCTTGAGCAATAGTTAATATTTAAAAAAATCCCAGCACAACCGTGGATTTGCTTGCTCCCCCAGGGGAGATTTAGCCCCCACGTTTTGTTCAGACCTACCAAATCATGTGCTCAACATGCAAGCTAAAAATCCATCTATAATTAGATCTGCTCAAAAGTGAATAAAAGGCATTCCCAAAAAAGTTTTCAACAAAATAACATTAAAATGGCCATATGTTTAACTTGGCTTCAATTTGCAAAATATCACTGTGTTATACACTATTAACGTTGTAAACTTATATGGGTTTTTCAGTTGATCCAAAAGCTAAAGAGGGGGGAAAGTAAGTTAGATAAAGAGGAGGTGAAAGCTTTAGAAACATGAAGAAGAAATGCTCAAACTACTTGTTTTTAACAAAGAAAAAGAATTCAGATGACTCCCTCCGGTGTCCACAGTGCCCTTCACAGGGTACAACCCTTTTGCTTCCACAAAGCTGCCAGGCTCCTGATGTTCCTCGGGCACATCCCACATCTGGCAGGCAGAGCAGCCGCATGATGTCTTCCCTGGTTGTCGCCTCCCATTCTGCCTTCCTCCCATGACCAGTGAGCATCCCTGCACAGAGATAAGCAATCCACAGTGGCCACACCTGTGATTCTGGAATGCCAGGCTGAGCACTTGGCCAGGGATGCTGACCGACAGCTCCCCATGCTAGCTAGCCCCACATCTCAGTGAAGTTTGTCAGTATCTTAGTTCTCTACAATCATAATATTAATACACACTCACTACTGAAAAAACCTGGAAATGCTAAAATAGTAGAAATTATCCAAAAGTTCCACTTCTATAAATGACAGTAGCTAATTCCTGCCAACCCTTCAGCCAAGAAAAAGTAGAAAAGCTGAACAAAAGAAAAATCTGCAGGATGAGAGCTACGAAGGCAGATCCAGGAAAGGAAGAAGAGCGGGCAGCCTTGGCGTCTCCAGCGTCCCAGGTCCACTCCAGAAAAAAGCTGAGCAGAGCCTCTGATTCCAGGACCAGGAAGGCCCACTGAGCCTGCCAAAAGGGAGCGCCAGGGGCGAGTGGGAGAACCAAGAGTAGCTCATTCTTAGAAGGGTAAACTGAGGTCCACCTGGAACCCCAGTAGGAGTCGGGACCCCTGGAGTGACAATGCTGTCCAGCCACCTTCTAGAAAGAAGCGTAAGTGCTGTAGAAGTGATACCTGAAACCCCTTCCCAAGATTTTACATCACAGCTGGAAATTAGTAGAAAAAATCCTAAGTTTACAAGGAAAAAGCATAGAATCTCTACTCCTGGGCTGGAGAGATGGCTTAGCGGTTAAGAGCGCTGACTGCTCTTGCAGAGGACTCAGGTTCAATTCCCAGTACCCACATGGCTGCTAAGAACCATCTTTAAGCCGGGCGTGGTGGCACATACCTTTAATCCTAGCATTCAGGAGGCAGAGGCAGGCAGATCTCTGTGAGTTCAAGCCCAGCCTGGTCTATAGAGTGAGTTCCAGGCCAGCAGGGGCTACAGGGAGACCCTGTCTCAAAATTAAAAAAAAAAAAAAAAAGGAATCTCTACTCCTTCAGCCATAGATTGGGACTGTTGAGCACCAGCTTCATGGTCTGAACAGCTGCCAGATCCAACACGCAGACAGCCACATCTGGACTATACAGCCTATATCATGTAAGCCAGTCTCTCACGACGTATATTCATTTTGTCAGTTCTGCTCCTCTAGAGAACCCAAATACAGCACCCACAAAACTGTCCAAACCCTGAAGACGAGTGGTTGCTGCTCCTGGAAGCTTAAATATAGTTCTCCAGAAAAAAATTGTTTGCATTGTGAGATCAATCAAAGACAAGGTGTGGGTGGAAATAAAGATTCTCAACATGGAAGATCATGCTGATCAGGAATCCTGTGACCTGCCAATCACATTCATGAACCCAGGGCTGCTGTGGTTATCTGGATGAGATCAAGCCAGACAAACTTCTGGCACAGACGGAGGAGTGCTCTCCAGGCCCTACCCTGTACTGAGGAGCTATTGGAAGTAGAGTTGCGGGGGGGTGGGGGTGGAGGGGGGTGTTGAGTCATTCTTTCTGGAGAATCTGGCCACTTGTAGGTTTCCCAAGCTCCACTCACGCACATTTGGGCACCTCTGACTGGACTTGGTGGAGTATTACAAAAAGACATGAAGTTGAGAGGGGGTATTGCGGGGGGATAGTGGGTGTGCTGGTTATTTTTGTCAGTTTGACGCAAACTAAGGTCACCTGGGAAGAGGGAAGCCAAGTTGAAGAGTTTCCTTCATCAGATTGGCCTGTGGGCGTGTCTGCACATTTTCTTTTGTTTTGTTTTTTTATTGTTATTAAACTTTTTCATACATCATACATCATTTCTCAGTCAAATCTAGACTCATTTCCTTTTCCATGCCCTCCACCCCCACCTGAGTTCATGCATTCTGCCATACATTATCTTGCATCTTTTTCTGAGTCTTTCCAAAGCTTTTTTTTTTTTTTCAAAGCAGAGATTTATTGTCTGGGGGAGAGCTTCACTGTTTCAGTTGGCTTTTTTTTGTCCCAGTTCTTTTGTTGTTGTTGCTGTTGTTGTTCCCTCCAACTTGTATTGATTATATATATATGTATTATATATATATACATATATATATAATGTCTCACCTATACTAAAATTATGTCATCTGAAAACAAACTGTATATGATTTCCAAATCATTCTTCCCTTTTGATCTCATATTACTCTAAAATATGCATACAGGACATTTTCTTAATAATTGGTGCAGGAAGGCCCAGCCAGTGTGGGCAGCAACGTCCCAGGACAGGTGAGCCTGGGGTGTCTAAGAAACAAAGCTGAGCCAACCAGGGGCATAAAGCAGTGAGCAGTGTTCCTCCAAGGTGTCTGCCTCAGTTCCTGCCCTGATTGCTGTCCTCAGTGATGAACTGTAAGACAAAAACGAACACTTTCCTCCCCAATTTATTTTTTATCAGTGTTTTGTCACTTAATAGAAAGCAAACTAGAACAGAAACTGATAGTAACACGGGGTCTTGCTGTGAGGGACCCGAATACTTGGCTTTATGCCGTTGTGAACTGTTTTGTGGGAGGGAAAAGCCACTGAGTGCTCATAGCTTAAAGGGCTGTTCCGTGGCAGCTTGAAAGACAGGAGTGCTGGAGAAATGCTGGCAATGGACGCTCAGTGTGAGAGAAAGCAAAGACTCTATCAAGGCTGTTCATGTGATATTTATGAATGAAGAGCCTGTGGTTTCTGGTCAGCTGGATCCAAAGAATCAGCTGCGATTAACAAGAGACCTGCCACACTGACGTGAGACCTTTGCACTGCTGGGGGACCTGCCACACTGACGTGAGACCTTCGCACTGCCGGGGGGGGGTGCTTTCTTCCAGGGCTGAAAATCAGCTGTGATTAATAAGAGAACACCATGACTGAGGTGTAATCTTCTGAGAAGTATTTCTGCAGGGTCAGCACACAGAAGCTTTGGTCAGGGGCAGAGGTGGAGGCTAAGTCTCAAGCTGGCAGTCCAACCTGGTAATGTATAAGTCATTCACATGGTTTTGAAGGCATGAAAGCTGCAGGATTGAAGGGGTCATGGAGAGGAGATGAGGGTGTGCATCTCGTACATGGCAGAGATGGACCCTGCAGATAGGCCGGCCAGGAGGCCACTGGTCAAAGTGCAGCTGCAGTTGCCTTGGAGCCCACAGGACATCAGAGATGCCAAGACTGTGGAATGACCAGCAAGCACAATGGCAAGAATGGAACGGAGAACCCGAGCCCAGGAGACAGGCTGAGCCGGCACCAGAGGCAGAGCTGGGGTGTGGGACTGTCCAAGCCTTTTAGAAGACTGTGTGAGGGTCGCAGATGTTGGACACTGAGCTTTTTGCATGCTTGGACTTGGGGTTTGCTGTGATCTGTTTGTCCTGGTTCTTCCCATTGGGAATAAGAAAGCACACAGCATAGTTTTGATTTTACAGCATCCGACAGTTGAGACTTTGTTGTTGTTTTTTTAATAGAACTTATAATTTTAAATTGTTGGAATTTTTGAAGGCTGTGGAACTTAAGATGTATGCTTTTGTCAATTCAACACAAATTAGAGTGCCTTGGGGGACAGGAGGTTCCTCCATCAGATGCCCTGTACTCATGTCTGCGGGGCATTTTTCTTGATTATTCATTGATGTCAGAGGGCCCAGCTCGGAGGGGCAGTACCAGCCCTAGGCAGGTAGGTCTAGAACATACAAGAAAGGTAGCTAAGCGAGCCAGAGGGACCAAACCAGAAGGCAGAGTTCCTGTGGGCTCTCTGCTTCCACTCCTGCCTTGAGTTCCTGCCCTGACTTCTTCCCTCAGTGACGGACTACGAACTGGGAGTTGTAAGATGAACTCAACCCTCTCCTCCCCTAGTTGTTTCTGATCAGTGTTTTATCACAGCGACAGGAAGCAGACTAGAATAAGGACTGGAGGGGTGGGGCTAGGCCTGATCCTAGTTCATTGTCTACTGAAAGACCCCTCCAGAAACTGGAGTGGCTCTCACTCAAATCTCGGGATAGAACAACTCCCAAAAAATCAGCCAAGACCATTCTCGCTGCAATTACACGAGGTTTATTCAGAAAAAAACCAGTGCACTGGGGTCGAACTCATAACCCACACAGCAGGGGCAGAGGAGATCGACCTCCAGGGACTGGAATAGGGAACTTTTAAAAGCAGGGACCCCAAGGTATGGGGAAATGGGGGAAGGGTTGGGTAATAGTAAAAGAATAAAATCTCGGCATGCAGGCCGGCAACACACAGGCGGGCGTGACTCAGTTAAGCACAGCAAGGTATGAGGAAGCGGGGAGGGAAACCTTATAGCTTACGTGACTTGGAAGCCTTATAAGATGGCGGTACCATGGTTCCTAAAGACAGATTTTAAGGGTGCATAAAACCTTGGGGCAGGGGTCCTTCACTACCTGTATGAAATTCTCAATAATAAAGAATTTTTTTAAAAAATCTCATGCACCTGATTTTAAGTTGGAACTATCAGTATTGACCTCTCGTGTTTTAGGCTCAAAGTAGCATATTTCTTACTGTTCCTTCCTGGTCACCAGACTAAGGCTGTGTCAACATGGCCCTCCCGGAAGGAGATGAGCCTCTTAAGAAAGGAATGTGGTGTGGGGAACAGAGACCAATGGAGTGAGCCATCTGAGCCACCGTAGCAGCCAAAGGACCTAGAACCAGGTCCTGAGGATATTGGATCCAGGGCAAGGGAGGGGTCTGTAATTTTAAATGTACCGCCCTTGACATTTCCCACCACGACAAGGCTTGGGGAGCGGAGCTGACACACCACCATGTCGGTTTCTGGAAGCTTGGAGAGCACCATGGCGCCCCCTGAACCCAGGGGAAAGCCAGAGCAGCAATGGCAGACGACACAAGAAAGCATTCAAGAGACTCAGGGCAATGGGCAATGCCAGAGGTGTCCAGCAAGGCCAGGAACAGGACGAGTTCTGCAGGAAGGGGCCGAAGACCTGCCATTTGCTGAGGGAACAGGGACCAGGAAGGTGGAAGCTCGGGAAATCTGGGGCCGATGGGACAGGCTCTGCCTGCACGGAGGGCATCGGGTCAGGAAATACGAGGCTGGGTGTAGCTTGACAAAGGTAGGTGGGAAAGGAGAAAGTTCTAGCACTGTGTCTGAGTGAACACTGGTACCTGAGGTGGGAACTATGTTCAACTATGGGAGTGCGAAGTGGGTTGAAGGGCAGCACCACAGGATGCCTCACATCTGCCTGAGCCCCTTCCCTCACCCTCGTGTACTGTGTATATCCGATCTGGACATGTTTGGTAATTGTCAGAAACTCACATTGGCTACTTGAGTAATAAAAAAAAAAACATCACAGCCTAAGACAGGGAGCTGAGGTCTCCAAATGCGACATCCCCATCCAAGGACGCTGGCCCATCGCACTGCACCCTAGGAGCACAGGCAGGGGACCAGACGCTGCCAAAAGCAGGAAAGATCAGCGTGTGGTCTCCATCTTTCCCCACCAAGCTTGCCACTCTCCCCCACAAAACCTGTCATAGCCCAAGAACACAGTGACTGCAAAGCCCATCCAAGTCCGTGCCCCATCTGCACCTGGGAACCAGCTGTGGCTCCTGAGCTATAAGTAGAGGGTACAGCCTCTGACCAGGCAGACGCACTGGTTCTGACTCTCAGAAAAAAAAAAACAGAAACAGTTCACATAGTCTGAGAACAGGATCGTCTGTGGCTTTGCCTGGTGCAGCTCTCCCATCCACCCCAACTCCCACGTGGACCATGCAGTCCACTTTTCCCCACAGCACCCAGCCAGCATCCCTGGTTGGCTTAGAAGTCACTCAGTCCATTTCCATGTGAGTCCTGGAAAGCCTGGTTCTAACTTGGGAGTCCGCTTCACTGCACAGGAAGTGGGTTGTCTTCCAACTGAATGAATGACAGCACACCCTGTCCAAGGTGTGGCTAGGGGGATCTAGAAAGACAGCTGGAGCTGGGCCACCTCCAGGAACCAGCACACCCCAGCATGGGCCCATCACAGAGCGTGCCCGGTGCAGTGGGCAGAATGCGTGGCCCAGGGAGCAAGGACTGGACGTGACTGTGGTCCTCAGGGGTGGGCACTTCCTGTTCCCATACATCTGGCATTGTGGATAGAGGGAGAATGGGTATTCTGGCAAAATCCAGAAGGTGCATTAGGATACGGAGGCCTGAAGACAGGGTCAAAGGGAGACTCGAGCACCAAAAGGAGCTCTAGAGTGCTGGCCTTAGCCCATAGTCCCTAATGCCACAGCCCCCACCTTGATGGCTTAGACACCTCAGTGTTAGTCTACATATGTCAAGTCCTTTTGGCTGAGGGGACTGAAATACAGATCACCCAAAGTATACACTCCACAACAGTGGGTCTTGCCCACCCTACCTGCCTCAGGCATGTCTAATATTCCCCAGTGGTCAGCTACTGGTCCCCAGTGCTCTGAGGGGGAGCTCTCTGTGTTTGGCCTGCCTGGCTGCTCAGGGGAAGGAAGGCTGGGACACAGGTTAGGGCCACGCTGATGGTGGCAGCTCTGTCTCTGGATGGTTACTCTAGAAGGAGAGAGACTAGGACTATATCTTTAGAGTGTGGCCTTGGGTACTGGGTGAGGTGACAGCATGAGTGGTATGGCCTTGGGTGCTGGGTGAGGTGACAGCATGGGTAGTGTGGCCTTGGGTGCTGGGTGAGGTGACAGCATGGGTGGTGTGGCCTTGGGTGCTGGGTGAGGTGACAGCATGGGTAATGTGGCCTTGGGTGCTGGGTCAGGTGACAGCATGGGTAATGTGGCCTTGGGTGCTGGGTCAGGTGACAGCATGGGTAATGTGGCCTTGAACACCCAGACCTCCTGGGCTTTAGTATGCCAAGGCCTTGTTGGGATCTGAGTGAGAGAATTGGGGACACAGAGAGGACAGGGTCCCCATTGGGACAAAGAACACTTGGTGAGGGAAAGGGCAGATCCAGGTCCTGGTGAAGAGGTGAGGTGGAGCCTCCTGGCAGGTGGACTCCACAGGCTTCCCCTATCCAGCCTCCCAGCATATGGACTCTACAGGCTTCCCTTGTCCAGCCTCCCGGCAGGTGGACTCCACAGGCTTCCCCTGTCCAGCCTCCCGGCAGGTGGACTCCACAAGCTTCCCCTGTCCAGCCTCCCGGCAGGTGGACTCCACAGCCTTCCCCTGTCCAGCCTCCCAGCAGATGGACTCCACAGGCTTCCCTTGTCCAGCCTCCCAGCAGGTGGACTCCACAGGCTTCCCCTGTCCAGCCTCCCGGCAGATGGACTCCACAGGCTTCCCTCATCCAGCCTCTCAGCAGGTGGACTCCACAGGCTTCCCTTGTCCAGCCTCACGATGCTGAGCTGTCTGCTTGCTTCTCCCCTTTCCAGCATCCTGAGCAAGTGCCTCTGTGCCCCAGCCAAGGCCCCTCTGCGGTAACTGCAGCAGGGGACACAGGGGCACATGTGTCCATGCGTGTGTCTGCCCTGCTGCGGCTTCCCAGAGCTCTGTCTTCTCTCAGAGCTGTTTTCCACGCAGGCTCATTGGAAGATGATCAGTTGCTAGCACATTGCGATAAATTTATTTTCATTTCACAGAAACAACATCCAAATGAGGCCAGACTGGATGAACTCTGAGGACGCTCTCCACCTTCCTCTCCTCTCCCAGAGTGCCACTTCCACCAAGCCCTACTTTCCTGGCCCCTCTGTGGCATGAGCCATGAGCGCTTCATCCTTGCCACACTACCAGCCTCAGGCATATTTAATGCAGCTCTGAAAATGGAAGGACAGGAATGTGCACGGGCGCAGAGTCCCTGACCAGCCGGTCAACTGTCACCTGTGTGCTGTGTGCCAGTGTTTGCAGTGGCTTGCAGGGGTGGAATAAGATGCTAGAAAATGCCACAGCCTGCAGGAACCTCAGTACAGGCTTAGACGTGAATCTTTTTTTTTTTTAGGACCTGAATCTTGAGGAGAAGCCCCGTACAGGGAGGAGGTGAGAACAGACGAGCTCTGACCCGCCATCGCTCGGCCTTTCCTGAGCCTCGCTCTCCACAGATGCGGCCGGCCCCAGAGGAGCTGAGCTGCAGCGGGGTTAACACCTGAACAGCACAGATGGAGCCTGACTTACAGTGGTTCAGTCCCAGGTGTCGGCTTTCTAATGATGGAAGCAAGAGGCACAAGTTCAGCAGAAGCCATTTTTAGAAGTTTGCATTGGAGCTTTTCCTGGGCTATGACGGGCAGAAGGACCCTCTCGGGATGCCATGGGAGATCGCAGAGGAAATGCCCAGCCCTCGGCCTGATGTCCTGTTGCCTATGTTAAGGAAGCCACATGAGTTCTTGAATGCTTCAGTGTACAACAGGCTTTGTAATGGAGGGGTTTGCACGGCTGATGGTTTGGCCTGGCTGCAGGCCTCAGAGGTATTCTGAGCATGTTTAACGTTGGATGGACTGAGCGAGAAATTTGGCAGGCTGGAACATTAATCACCCGTTAGGAGAGTTTCTACTACAGTGGGGTCACCGGACATAACCCACCATGAACTGAGGAGGATTTGTCATCTTTTTCATCCAAGACACATCCGGTATCGAGTACCAGGGACCGTGTTCAAGTCCTAGGGAACTAGAGAGAAGGGCTCCTGGGGCCTCTGGGAAGACAGCATGGTGCGTTTCTTCCCACTCGCCTGTGTTGGGCAGGAAGTGGGGTGTGATGGGTCACAGGACAAAAAGACACTGAGCTTGTGTAAGCAAGAGACACCAGAGCTGCAGCTCAGAGCCCGGGAGAGGAACACCTCAGGGTGCGGGTCACTGCAGGGCAGCACCACTGGTCCAGTAAGGCTCCGCCCCAGCCCACTGCCCTGACCCCCACCCCACCCTGCTCACGCTGGGCCCAGTACACACTGCCCTGCTCTCCAGCTGGGCTGTCATGTATCTGCAGGAGCCCCTGTGAGAGGAAACTGGACAGTGTCACTCAATCATGCACTCTGGGCTGAGTGAGGAGGCTAGCCCAGGTAAGGCATTCCACACAACAGAACGTGGGTCTGAGGACTGTGCACCTTCTAGATGCCCAAGTAGCTTCTGACTCCACAGCTGCTACTGATGCACTTCACTGCCCTCCATGTGAGATGTGAGGTGATGGCAGGTCCACCCTCTGTGCCCTGGCTCTGCACAGGATCTAGGGAGGGGCAGTTCCTTTTCCTCCTCATTAGGAATCTCTGGGAAGGCAGAGGCTCACCATGCACTTTACCTACTGATAGCGACAGGTGAGCATTGGGTTTGTAACTGCCCAGATAGAGAGAGGCTCACCATGCACTTTACCTACTGATAGTGACGGGTGAGCATTGGGTTTGTAACTGCCCAGATAGAGAGAGGTTCCATGCACTTTACCTACTGATAGTGACAGGTGAGCATTGGGTTTGTAACTGCCCAGATAGAGAGAGGCTCCATGCACTTTACCTACTGATAGTGACAGGTGAGCATTGGGTTTGTAACTGCCCAGATAGAGAGAGGCTCACCGTGCACTTTACCTACTGATAGTGATGGGTGAGCATGCGGTTTGTAACTGCCCAGATAGACAGAGGCTCACCATGCACTTTACCTACTGATAGCGATGGGTGAGCATTGGGTTTGTAACTGCCCAGATAGAGAGAGGCTCACCATGCACTTTACCTACTGATAGTGACGGGTGAGCATTGGGTTTGTAACTGCCCAGATAGAGAGAGGTTCCATGCACTTTACCTACTGATAGTGACAGGTGAGCATTGGGTTTGTAACTGCCCAGATAGAGAGAGGCTCCATGCACTTTACCTACTGATAGTGACAGGTGAGCATTGGGTTTGTAACTGCCCAGATAGAGAGAGGCTCACCGTGCACTTTACCTACTGATAGTGATGGGTGAGCATGCGGTTTGTAACTGCCCAGATAGAGAGAGGCTCACCATGCACTTTACCTACTGATAGCGATGGGTGAGCATTGGGTTTGTAACTGCCCAGATAGAGAGAGGCTCACCATGCACTTTACCTACTGATAGTGACAGGTGAGCATTGGGTTTGTAACTGCCCAGATAGAGAGAGGCCTGCTTGGGAGAAGTGCAGCTCCTGAGCCTCACCCAGTGCCCAGGGTGGCTCTCAAATGTCCCTTAACCTGAAGACCAGCTGAGGGACCATAGCCATGGCAGCAAGGCCCAAGGGTAAGCTTTCATTGGGGCTTCAGTCTCAGAACCAGAAGGGGGTGGGGTACACAGAGGGCAGGTGGGGAGCTACAGGTATGCCTGCTGAAATGCCCAAGTGCACAGGTCCCACCAGTATATCCCAGATCAGCCTGCATCTGCCCACTGGCTTCCTCACCCTCTGACCAGGCCCCAGCACCATGACATGGCACTTGCCACTCATCAGGGCAGTCCAGAAGAGGGTGGAGAGGCACCTGGCACTGGGAGCAGCAGAGCCCCTGTTCCATCAGCACTACCAGCCATGCTGCTGGCCAGGTTTAGGCCCTGCTAGATGTGGGCTGACAGGCAGAGTACGGTGATGGGGGGTGGGGCATCCAGCCCACTCAGGATCCAGAGCTGGGGGAGGAGCAATGCATTCCAGCTGCACAGACTCCCCCTTCCCCTGCACAGGAGTAAACGCTCTCCTTGGATGTGATTGCTGACCACACTGATTGAGTGGATGCCCCCAGAAAATCAGCCTTTGGCAGAAGTAAACCCAGAGAGGCTGCTAACTCTGGTAAAGCAGGCAAGGGCCTGAGCCACAGGACAAGAGGAAAACAGGAACAGCAATGGAGCAAAAGAGAGTTCTAAGGTAGAAAAGACAGCGCAAGAAGGCGGAGCCTCTCCCTGAAGTAGCAGGCAGAGGTGTCGCGTGGGTGGACAGCGTCATCTCAGTGGAGGAACCCAAGCAGCCTTGAAATACTGAAAATAAGAGGCCGTCTAACTATATCAAGCTAAAATAACGTGACTGCAGCAGAACCAAGTGCAAGGTAGAGTGGGGAATGGGGGTCTAGGCCAATATTTGAGTGACAGAAAGAACAGGTTGTGGGAGGTGGGGGGGCTCGCAGAGAAGCAGGTCCAGGAGCTCAGGGGCTGTGGAGCCGCTCAGCTCATAGGGAACCTAGAGTGCCCCTGGCTGCTGAACGCAGCAGTGCCACTTTTCTCCGGTGGGTGGCGAAGAGCATTCAGGGGCAGGTTGTGACTGTCAGTGCTCCTTCCTGTGAGGGTCACTGTCCTGGGAAGACCCCATTTGCAGCCTCCCAGGTGGATGCCCACAAGAACCCAGAGCAGGTCCTTGCAGAGCCGATAGCAATGTTGGTGTTAAGCCAAAGTCTTGGGGAGGGTTTCTTGCATGGGTATCACTGGAGACATTCAGCTTTCCAGCAACTCCATTTATAATTCTGATAAGTATTCCTAGTTGGAGTCACAAGCCAAAGTCACACAAGACATTGAGTGTCAGGGAGGTTGAGATGTGGGGACACCAGTGTGTGTGTGTTATGTTTGCAACTCTTTTCTTTTTAATGATAATAACTTGGTTTTAATTATAGCTATTTAGCAAGTTAGCAGAACAATACCAGTAACACAGTGCGACACTGAATGGGCTGGGAGCAACCTGCTGTTTCCTTCAACATTCACAGTGTGCCGTTGGAAGGCTCACCTCCTTGAACTGGAAGTTTTGCAAGTGAGTACTAAGATTACATCCTCTTTTCCCAACAAGAGCTTTCTTCTTTGCTTTGCTCCATACAATTTGCAGGTGCTTCTGACAGAAGCCAATGGTCCCTGATTCTACCAGGCTGACTATGGACATATATTCTGTTGAGATGCAGGCAAACCTGTGTTATGGTTAGGACGCAAAGTGTCCCCCATAGGCTTATGTGTTAGAACACTTGATATCAAGTTGGTGGCTGTTGTTTAGAGGTTACAGAGCCTTTAGAAGGTGGAGCCTTGCCGGAGGAAGTGGATCACTGGGGGTGAGCCCTGAGTCTTATAGCAAGACTCCTGAATGTAGATGCAATGTGACTGGTCAAGTCACAGTTTTGCTACTAGGCTTTTGTGCCATGATGGGCTGTATCCCCTTAAGCCATAAGCTTAAATAAACCATTATGTCATTGTTTCTTGTCAGATATTTCTTGTTGTCAAAACAAGAATAATAACATGCCTGTCACAGTGGGGTCCTTTTGTGGACTACCCATCTGTGATGGCTAATCCTGGGTGTCAACTTGACTGGACTAAGGAACAAATAAGAGAAAAAGGGTCTTCTTATTGGACCACCTCAACCTGGATGGCCCACCCCAAATGTGGGCGTTACCTTATGCCAGCAGGCAGTATTTAAGGCCACGGCAGAGGGAGCTGGTCCCTTTTCTCCTGCAGCTTGCCTCTCTCATCTGGTGAATTTGTCTTGCTGCTGTGATCAGCCTTTTGGATTCCAGCATGTACTGAGACTGGCAGATCTCCTGGAATCCATTTGGGCCTTCAGCACTAGATTGGGACTATTGAGACATCCAGCCTTGCGGACTGAGCAGTTCCCTGGATTCTCGGCCTTTCCAGTGTGATGCAGCTACTGTTGGATTCCTTGAACTCTGTCATGTGAGCAAATCAATAAATTGTATATAGCTATATATTCGTCCTGTTGCTTCTGTTTCTTTAGAGAATCCTGACTAATACAGATTTTGGTACCTGGAGTGGTTCTAGAGAAACAGAATTGAAAGGATGAATTTCTTTAGTGGGCTTGGTAGTCTCTGGAGCCAGCTCTCCAACCCAATGAAGCCTAGAGTTACTGAAGGCTTTCCTGGTGGCATGAGGAGGAATGATAATCCTTGGTGCAGACTATTTGATGTAATTATGAAGATAGATCCATTTGACTCACCTAACTCGCCTCTTGTGAGAAGCAAGGAATTTAGTGACTCTATATATAAAACGTTCGAGAAATTGCAGAAAAATAAGGAAAATAATGATGTTGCCTTGTTGCTCCTAGCATGTCTGGTTAAAGTGTTAGAGGAAAATAAGGAGCTTAGTGATAAAAATGATCAGCTCCAGATTCGAAACAACAGTTTAAAGGTTTCCAAGTGTGCTCTGGAAGAGAATCTTCTCTCCAGCAGCCAAAGAGCTAAAACAGCAGAAAATCAAGCTGGAGCCCTTATTATACGTTTGGCTGATTTGCAATGCAAATTTAATTCCCAGCCACGAAGAGTATCAGCAGTTAAAGTGAGAGCACTGGTGGGGAAAGGGTGGAACCCTGAAACTTGGGATGGAGATGTGTGGGAGAACCATGATGATGAGAATTTTGAACCCTCGGATTATGAGGGATTTTCTTTATCTGAGGAATTAATCTCCCCACCCTCAGCAGAGAATCCACACCCTGCAGATCCCTCTTCCCCACCCTTGCCTGAGGAAACTAATCCCCCCCTCCCAGTGGGAGCTAATGTCCCTCAGGACCCAACAATTGTTGCCTCTAGACCTATAACTAGATTGAAGTCTAAGCAAGCCCCTCAAGGTGAAATAGAAAGTGTGGTCCAT